>JRZD01000001.1:0-26463 GCA_000826945.1 Eimeria nieschulzi
AGGAACGGAGTCACGCAGCGGCTGTCCAAGTAAGTGAGGGAAAAGGGCACATATCCGCGTGTTGCTGCTTGACAAGCATTCTGTTAAGAAAGGTGCAGAAGATTTATGCTTGCCATACCACGGTTCATGCAGTGTTTTGTTTTATGGCTGTTTTCGGCAATACATGTTGCAGTACTAAGAAATTCATCTTCGTTTGATGTTACAATAAAACAGCCACGCAAGATCACTATTCCTTATTGTCTACTAGACATGCGTGCCAGACACTGGAGGCAAAATTTCACAGCAAGTTGTCTGTTGAGGTGACCCGTCAAAAGAAGCTGGTTCAAGAAAGAGAAAAGGAAAAGCAAAGTTGGGACCAAGAGAGGCAAAATCTCCTTAAAGACGCTGCAAACAAGGAGGAAGGCGCGTTACACCTGAGCTCCCCTTTGGTAGTTGTAATGCCTTGTCTGTGTTGGGCATTTAGCAGGTATCATCAATCTAATGCGATTTTCTGCTGGTTTGCGTGTGAGCAGAGTGGAGCAAGCAGCTGGCTGCACAGGCCAAGCACGCTGAAGAGGAACTTGAAACTCTTAAAGAAAAAAAAGAGTTGGCCTTCAAAACCCATCAAGAGCTTCTTCAGCAGATTGAAGAAGATGCAGACAGGCAAGCACAGCAGCAATCTAATACACTCAAGTTTGGGGTTGCCCACAAAGCATGTTTAACAAGGAGCAAGTTTTGCGGCAAGATTTTAGACGAACCCTCACTAATTTATCCGTAGTGGCTGTACACCTCGTTATCCAGAGAAATTGAGAGTTTGAAGGAAATGTACGAACGCCGCATGGCTGAGGAGAACGCGGAGAAGATCAAACTGCGGGGGCAGGCAGGCATCTTCCGCCAGCGCTACGAGGACGCCAAGGAGCAGGCAGAGCAATTGCGGGAAGCGGCGAGAAACAAAGAGGAGCGAGCTGCTAGGCTGAAGGCAGTAAGCGTCACAGCAGGCCGACAGCAGCCAACCCCCAAAAACTCTGGCCAACAAAAGACACACCTCTCCACTGCCTGGCCTCGGGTCGGGTTGATACGTAGAAGAAGCAGCATTCGAATTTTCTAGTTAACGACGCGAGACGCGACGTATACAAATGAGCTGCCTGTACACCACAACGCCTGTGCAAGGCATCATCCGGAAGGGGCGCATCTTTCAGGGTGTTAGGCTTCCATGCACTTTCACAGGATGTTGACAAACTTGTAGCAGATCGAGCCACGCTGCATCACGAGCTGCAAGAGCGGGACAGGACGATTGGCGAGAAGGAGCAGCGCATCTACAACCTGAAGAAACAAAACCAGGAACTTGAAAAGTTCAAATTTGTATTGGAATACAAAATCAAACAACTCAAAGCCCTGATCGACCCGAAGACACGCGATATCCGGGAAATGCAGGCGCAAATCCAGGCGATGGATTCTGAGCTTGTAGACTATCACCGCCAGGGAAAGATCTCTGCTATGGAGCTCGAGCAACTGAAGTTAAAGCACAAAGCGTTGCGAGACGAAATTAGCGCTCAGAGGCAGCAGATCCTTCGCGGCGAACAGCGCATGAAGAGGCTTCAGCTCGACATCTACGAATGCGTGCAGCACCTCCAGAACCCCAATAAGCTGAAGCAGGAAGTGACTGCACTTTATCGCAAGCATCTCACAAACGAACTGCGCCCAGCACAAGTTGACGCAGACATGCTTAAAGAGCAAACACGGCAGAGAGACTATTTGGAGAAGTCCGTGGAATGCCTCAAGAAACGGCTCGGCAAGGACTCTGAAATGCACAGGCAGGACAATGTGAAACTCATGCAGGAAAATGCCGCTTTAATATGCGAAATTAACGATCTCCGCAAGGAAGTCCTCGCGCTTCATTCTGACAGCCAGCAGCACAAATTCAGCAGGTCGCCTAAACGCCTTGAAGAGACAAAGCAAGCTCGAGCTCGCCGCGAGCCAAAGAAAACTGGCAGTCCAACGGACCTCTCAAGTACCCCTGAGGGTGGGAAACCCGAAGGTACAGCTGCTGAGAGTACTGGGGTGCAGAACACCTGCGGCCCCACGGCTTGCGAAGGCAACAACAAGACACCAGGCTGCCAGACGGATGGGGATGACGCTAACAAAGGTGCAAGTACGGTTGCTGAGGAGTGTGCAAAGCTTATCGCCGCCCAAGCAAGCGAAATCGCCGCCCTGAGAGCCAAGCTCGATCGGGAGAAGCAGCTGGAAAGTGAAGAGGCACCTCCAAGTCCAAAGCAGTAAAACGCACCGCACGCAGAGCCAACATCTGCGTGCCCTGCAGCCAAAATCGCAGCTACTGTTTCTCTATCGCGCATGGCCCCTAAAAATTGCAGTTTGATGTTCCACCCTTCATTGGCTCTCTCTGACAGAATTGTTGGGGCGAGGCTTCTCAGCCAATGCGGCGCCTTGCCACCTTGAGGACGGCTGCATCTTGGTCTTTGCTCATTTGGCAAAAGCATAGGATGATTGTGGCTGCCTTTTTTGGCTCGTAAATAACCCGACGTAGTTGCTAAGGGATCAACTGTGAGCTGTTGGCGAGTAACACCAACATCAATAGTTGGCTACGAGGTGTGGAAATGAGATGCAGATTTTGTTAAGCAATCTTACAACTGAGCCGTGCTGTTATACTTTTTACAAATGCAAGGCTAAAGATTTCGAATTCCTACAGAACGTCAGCATCCCTATAGTATTCCTCCCCTTGGCAGGATTTTCCAAATGTGTAAATGGTGATCGACTACATCCTCTCTAATTTGCTCAGCACTCAAGAGTTTTGCAGACAATAAAGTTTATCTACATAGAAGAACACTCGCAACCACATCGTTTCAAAAATGCGTTTGGTGGAGATATCCACTGGCTCTGGGAGCGGATGGTCACTGAGGGTTTATGTGTGGCTTGCGTGCTACTGCAAAACTAACGGCAATATGAGGCACGAATAAGTTCCCTTGCTAGCCAGTAATGGAAGCTCTACTCTACGGTACTCCTTGTGCAGTTTTCTGAGAAATGCTAGTTTTCCTTGGTCGTAAGAGGAGCCCAAAAGAGGGAGGTCAACTGCTAGTCGAACGTATCGTGTCCAGCCCTGGTCCGTTGAGACCGAAGGCGATAAAAAAGAGCGAGTTACATTATTAAAAGACACACAATGAACGAATAAAGCTTATTTGCTAGAGTTCTGTTGCTTATCAGGAATTGCTGTGGCGGCTCAAGGGCTGGCTCTTAAGGGCTGGTGGCATGCAGTTCTTTACGAGTTCCCCATCAGCAAACTAAAACTAATGTATGTACGTCTACTTGAACTTCATTTTGAGTGCAGATGTGTCTGGTTTCCATAGAAATTGAGGTGTCGGTGTAACCCGGCTTTTGTATGTCCTGCACATGATGCTGCCAGTAGGCAGGCTGCTGCTAGTGCTACTGGCTTTCCTACCTGAGCGTGCTTATCTAGAAGTTATTAAACCTTGTGGAGTACAGGGGGCTGCCTTAGCAAGAGTTAATGGTTATATTTCCTTGTGGCGGAGAGGCAGACAATGCCCCTACGTAGCTCGACTCAGGGGGACACCTGCAGAGACGGATTTACCGACAACGCATGTTAGAAGACGCCAGCTGCTACCGCGTCGATCCGCCCATCAGAAGGCTTCCTACTCCCACGAAGGAGACAGGCTTCTTGCTGCAGCTTCTGGGAGAGGCACGCCTGTTGAGAACGAGTATCCGTCTCAAGCATGGGAGCAGCACCTCGTCGGCGTCTGGCACTTTTACCTTCCCTCATCTCTTTATACGTCCTCCAGCTTTGTTGTTACTCCAATTCCACCAAATCCTCTGCCTGTGTGGGTTAGTGCCGATGGTTCTGTTCTGTGCCCCGACCTCAACTTCGAGGGCACGATTGCGCCATGGCGACGTTCGACCCTCCCGAACTCCCAGGACTGCCAGTAAGATTTGAGCTTACATCGTACGCCATGATGTATACATTTATGCTTATTATACACTTTTTCAGGTCTATGCGCCCATATGCGCAAGTGCATACATTCGCATATAGGTTTACTGTATACAACCTACAAGACAGCAGTGCATATGTTAAACTAGCTAATTCTGAGTATCTTGTGGTCGTGGCAAGATAACAGAGTGTTTCTCAACTTTGGATTTTCTGCAAATGCTGTTGACAGGATATCCCTGTGTATGGCATCGCCTGCGCCAGCTGCGGCAGAGATTCAACTGCGAGGAATCCTGGCATACTCTTCGTCTCCTACTATCAGCTTGTGGGACAAAAAGATTGAGCTGCATGCGGCTGTCGCGGCCGGGGCTGTTTTTTTACGCCCACTAGAGGTCAGTGACGTTTCTGCATCGGCTTGTGCATAGAGGCGTTTTGTGCGCTAGCTTTCTGCAACGAGTTTTCTGGTGTACTACTGTGTATTCTATTATATACCTTTTTGTCTTCTCTTCCAAAGAAGCGCGTTTCCTCTGAGGCAGTACCACTAGCACCAACTGCGAGAGCTTTACTTCGCAGGGCTCAGCAGCAGGCGCCGCTGGATCCGATCTTCCTGAAAATGTGGAAATTGTACGTTGCTGCCGGTTTACCCTCGCTTACGCTTTAGAGATATTTAGTTTTATCAGCACCTGACACCTCGTCGTTTTGCTTTGTCTACAGCTGGCAGCTGTGGTCCTCTACCTCTACCAGTTCGTGTTGAGGTGTATGTGATCCCCTTTCCGTATTATATATATGTCTGTGTGTACGTATGTGTAAGGGTATACGTAGATATGTCACAAGTTACTTTATACACGCCTGCTTTAAGGAGTATACAACAGTATATATTATTTATCTGTTTTGCGTGCAGAGAGATAGCAGTGGACGCGTTGTATTAAGCGGCTCTTCTGAGACCTCGCGTGAACCAGGAGTAAACCCTACCGAGACAGGTGGGAGCGTCAGCCTTAAAGGAGCAGATCATGTGGGGAGTTTTACAGCATATCGCATTTTGGGTGAGGACCACAACGAGCTGTAAGTCAGTCTGTTTTTCGAGGTCATGGGTGTTGGTTCTGATCCACATATGTTTATAAGCATATAACTGCATGCCGGCACGCCTTTTATGTTTTAGTGGATCTTCGACACAAGCGTCTGAACACTTTCCACCCAGCCTCAATCTGCTTTTTGGTTGACAGTTTAAAGTTATATACAGTATATTTTCGTATGTTTTACGTAAATGTATTTATATTATGTATATTCATGTTTTTTCATGTGTGTATATATATGCGATATTTATATATGGATAATATGCCTTTAACTAAATAAATGTATATATATATATATATATTATATGATTTTACATATCTGCATGCATGTGTTTCTGAATTTGTAGACGGATTCGCCACCCGTTTTTGGAGTATGGACCTCGGCGTCTATACACTCAAGTGAATCCTGACGAGGAGGAGGCAGTCAATGCTTTTTTTGGAGGCTCTGGAGGACTTGTCACTTACGTTAATAACGCCCACTTGCGCTGCAGTTTCCCGCGAGGCCGTTCATTTGAAGTTTTGAAAAAAAGGGTAAGCCATAAGGGCATTTTTTCCATACGAGCCATCTTGTTTTATTCATATATACGCGTCTCTTGTCTGGACATTCGAGGTAGACGTGCGGAGCAAGTGAGCGCTGGTTGCAACATGTCGCCAGTGGAACTACGTTTGCGTGCAGCTTAACGAGATCGCGAGCGAAGGAGCTTGCTAGCCTTGAATATTTGAACACATTGGCTGATGGCAAGAAGCCCATGGTGGATTATTGTACCTCTTCGTGTGTATCTGCGCGTCGATAGTTTGGTCCCTAGTTTAGAGGGTCTGCCCTATACGACACCGGCCTGTGTGAGGCCTACAGTGGCATGGCTCTTGTGGCCACGAGGGTGTCGCTTGGGGTGCCGCTGAGGGCTACAGGCTGCTCAACTCTGCTGGTAAAGCAGTGCATAATGTAGTGCACAGCGTGTTCGTTTTATGCTTGCTTTGGAAGACCTTTCAATTTGATCACAGACGGGCGGATGATCGTTGGTTTTGTATCGGTGAGCCAGAGAGACACCCGCTTTCAGATGTTGTGGATTATGGCTCTTGTTGACTGCTTTTAACCGAAAGATTCATGGGACTATTTAATTGGCCGATTCAACGCCATTCAGATTTAACGCGAATCACGCTTTCCCCTTTTTCGTGGATTAGCCCATAGCCTGAGCTGCACTTCGTCGGTAGGGCACAAACATATCTTTAGATATTTGTTTGTGTTGCTAAGCTGCCACAGCAGCCTTCAGCTGGCATTTCCTTTTTTCAACGCATCCGAAAGCATTTCCACTGAGATTAACCAAATGCAGGGATAGCAATTTCAAATACCTAGTGGCGACAGCCGCTACTTTGTTCCAATGAGCTGCAGATAACCTCAGCTCTTGCTCCTCCGCTTGCAGACATACGTCTGCACCCAGCACTGCCAGATGTTCCAATTGAAAAGCCCTGTTTTCCTTCTTCCCGTTGCTATTCCAGTTTCTGATTGTTGACTCTGCTGCTGCTGTCGCTTCGGAACCCGAGACTTGAACATTCGCGAACACGCTGCGCTATACTGCCTTTGCTGGTGGTGCACGTTGGCCAGCTGGCGCTTGCACTGCTGCACCAGCAGCATGGTCTGCTCAAAGGTAGAAGACTTTTCCGCTATCTGTCCACCAGCATCATGGGCCTTAAAAACACCGTGGGATGCAGCAGAAGATTCCTGTGCTATATGGGTTTTTCGTTGGCTTGTAGAACTGATTGTTTGCTTTTCATATTCGTTCTCATGTGGCTGTTGCTGCTCTAGTTGCTGCGACTGCTGCTGCTTCTCACATAGGGTAAGAATATGTTGGAAATCTATCTTTGCTTCGTCGAGGTCTCCAAGCTCTTTTTTTGCCATCCCGCGTCTGTAGAGCGCCTTGACACACTGGGGATCTACCCTTAGAGCGATGTCACACACCGCCCTGGCCTTGGCATGTTGACGCAGTTTCAGTAGACAAGCCGACAGATTGAGCAGCAGAGGAATAAGCAGCTGCTTCCTTACGTCTGTCTCTTGCTGCTCCGAGGAGCCAAAGTCCAACGCCATGAGCCCCTGTTCATAACAGGAGATGGCCTCTAGGTGTTCGCCAGAAGCATAGTGTGCATTCCCTTTTTCTTTGAATTGCATGCAACAGTGAAGTTTCTCCTTTTGGGTCATGCCCTGTAATACCTCGAGAAGCTTATGCCTCGCTTGTGCGTGGCGAGCTTCTCCGTAGGCCTCCTCCAGGCTAGAACGCCCAACTATCGTGCCGCTTCTACACCGCAGCACTTCCGGAGCTATAAGAGTAACTGCATCTTTTTCGCGCCCGGAAACTCTGGGCGTTGAATCTGCTAGGGTTGCCACGAATTCCTCCATAGCTGCTGCAACGCCGTCCTGCTACGTAGTTAGGTGGCAGCTACAATTTACCTCTGCAGCTTCAATAACTTGTTCAAGTGTTGGGAGTAGAAGATATAATTTGCCTGTTTTTCTGTTGAGCATGGAAACAGAAAAGTGCGTGCAGGACCTGTAAGTGCTGCTTTTTATTAGAACCCGTGGAGGCAGACTACCAGAGGGATAGGGATAGTGAGATAGTGGACAGATCAACTGCAGTACAAAAGCTCTTTAGACACCCGATGATATGCCGCGTAGCTTCGGTTCGTGGCAACGGAAAAGGCGATGAGCTGAGGCAGAAATTGAAGGAAAGCGTGTCTCTTCAGAGCATCGGTGAGGAGCAGCACGACGTCTCAGGCCGCCTCAAAACCACGCCGTAAGCTAATATTTAATTAGATGGTGATTTTTTGCATTTAATAACACCTGGGTTTCGAGCTGAGAGGGCTGGAAAGTTACCCACCTAAAGTACATCTGTTGGATAGCGAGATAAAGCGAGGGCAGAATTACGTCGGTTCGTCCAATATTAAACTCTTTTGTTTTAATTTTGAGCCAATGAGACATACAGTTTGTGATTTCAGCATTACTAAACGTAGTGTTGCGTGCACTGGAGGTTTTGTCTCCTGTGCTAGTCCACCGTTGTCTTGTGAGACTCCTTATAGGCGAGCGTAAAAGGAGGAGAAAATATCGGCCCTTTATATAGTATAACTACTTATTAAAAAGCCAATTTTTTGAAACTAATTTTCAGATATAAAGAAAGACGGCACAACAATTTTTCAACAGAGTGTGGCAGCCACCACACAGTTGCCAGCCTCAGCAAGGCAGGCCTTCTTCAGCGTTCCCAAGCCTTCGCTACATTTTCAATATCAATTAACTCTGCTGGCTTCGAATATAATTTGATATTTTTTATTTACGAAATAGCCAGAGCTGCCTAAGAAAAGCAGCTCAACTTTCTACAGGTCCGCTGCAATACTCGCTGTAGCACAAGACCCGCCAACAAATCTAGAGGATTATGGAAGATACGAAACCCGGCGCTTCGTTTCGGTTGATTGCTAAAAAATGTGGCAAGGAACTGTTTGTTTTAGGAGGCATTCGTAAGAGTCTCGAGCTCCTGAAGAAAACGCCTGAGGGTAGCGAGGCGTTGCAAAAGGATGAGGAGACTGCTAAGCCAGTCCCTGGCCGCGATTCCGAATGGGGTAACAGCGTCATTAAAAATGTAGAGCCTGGACTCAAAAGTGGCACATATGGACAGGAGAATGGCAGAAGCGATGAAAGGCGTGAGTCACGCCAGGCGGGTGCGGAAATCCCTCAAATGGAAGATGGCCAGGATGCATCGCTAGCTGGCGAGGCTGGAGAAGGTGAAGGTGGGCAACGTTCCAGAAGCTCGACAAGCTCTACTGAATCTTTGGAGTCAGTAATCAGTGTAGAACTCAGTAGCGAAAGTGCGGAGAGCTCCTCCGTCGATGGAGGTCCATCTGCATTTAGTTTGAAGTGGGGAAACCTCCTTGACGAAATTCTGGCAGGGCCAAATGCACCTGGTCAAAGGACCCAAGCCGTACTAGAGCCTTCGAAGAAGCAACCGACATCCTGGGGATTTTCCCTCGACCCGGTTACTATCGCAGAAGCTGAAGGTGAGCAAGGCATTTCCGCTATATTGGAGCTGCGACTGCACCATTGGTCTTGTAGGCCTTTTGAGAGGCGTATCCTTTAGGGGTTCTGCGGCTGGCTCAATACTGCCGGTAACACAGAATTGTGAAATGGATGACCCTGGAGTTGTTGAAGCGTTTTTCATTAACCTGCTTTCCACATGCGTGTGCCCCTTTTTTCTGTAGCCGTGCTCCGAAAGTACACGGATGTGAACGTTTGCGAGTAAGTGATGCTGCCGCAGCTGCATAGGAGCGGAGCGCGCTCACATCTTCCTCGGCTGTCCAGCATTCTCGTGGTGCCACCACAGCGCGTTTACATGCTGCCAGAAAACAAGTCGGTTAAGCGCCTACAGAGCGTTTTCTAATTGGTTGGATGGTGGCAATAAAAGGCTCTCTGTGAGGGGGGTTGTCCTTGCAGCCGTTCGGAGCGACATGAAGTTGTTCCAGAGCTTGACGAGGTAGGCAAGTTGTCTTGGACTTCCTGGGGGCCACAAAATTTGTCGGGCACTTTTGATGCAGCGAGACGAACAGTGCTCTAAATAATCCCTGCGTTCACGTTTCCTGTGTAGTTCTTTTCATGTTCTTGGCATGCCATGAGATTATTCCTTTGCGGCTCTCAGGATCTCGAGCGAGGCGAATATGTTTTGGGCAAAAGGGTGATAGACCCCGCGCAGTGCCGTGTGTACGGCCCCGGACTACAGGAGCGCATTGCTGGAGTTTTGTCTGAGGTAAACAGAGCGTTGCATGCAACTTTCTGCGCAAGAAGCATCAAATTGGTGCCGCTTGAATTTTGTCAGGGCTGACTCTTTGGCTTCCTGCTTTTCGTGCAGTTTTTTATCCAGGCAGTCACGGCGGACGGCTCTAATTTACCACACGGCGGTTCGCGTTTTGTCGTCTACATACAGCGAATGGAGGACCCTCATAGGGGCGAGGAAGGAAGCTTGCTGCCGGTTTTGGACCCCAAATGCCGGGATACGGAAGCGGATGTTGACGGTTCGCAGCAGTCACTTGCACAGGTCTTTGACAACGAGGATGGCACATATACTGTAAGACAGGAAAACACAACAGGCTTCTACTATACACGGGAGGGGCATGTACTATGGGCTACTATGGGTACTACTTACCGCTCAAGCTTGTCGTTCTCTGCCTGTTTCCTATTGGGTCCAACTTCTCCACCAGCGTTGAAGGTTGCCAAGGGGTAGCCAGCGGCTTATTAGGTCTGGCTGCGTTTTTGTTCCGTACAGGTGCTTTTCTCTTGTCCTGTGGCCGTCCGCTACCAAGTCACAATCCTCTTGGAAGACAAGTACCCCGTAGCCTGTAAGAGACCCAATGCACTATTTGGGTGCTACCCGTCGCTCAGCACGGCCGAATCTTAGGTACTCACATAGTCAGAAGCCTAGGCTAGTTTACTGCATGCGTCCCTGAGCCGTTTCTACTGGTGCGCAGCATCTCCATACACTGTCTCTGTGGTACCGGGAAGAATCGATGCATCCCAAACCGTCGCCTACGGCAACAGCTTAAAGTATTATGAGAGGAACGGAGAAGTTAATGTAAGAAACTTACTCTTTGTGGTATATGCCGAGGTAACCTCTACTGAGGCATGGCTCCTGGGTCCCCACAACGCTTTGCGCTTCTCACAAGAAGTTGGGGTTGGCACTTGGTGCCTTTAGCTTACGTTATTATATATTCAGATTTACTTCCATTGCATATATGTATACATACCCATTTTTATTTTTAATGCGCATGCGAACACGTATTTTGGATTACTTCCAAATACCGTATATCTACGTAAGTATATCGATCTCTGGGCTGTAGACTTTGACTTGTAGCATGTGGGATGATCGGCGGTGGCTTTTCAGGACTTTGTCATCCAGGCGCGGGATTCGTATGGGAACAATATAAAGCAGTACGTGTAGCTGCATCGCATTCATTGCAGGTCTAATAAAATTGGCTTTCCGCTCTTTGCCACATCGGCTTCCATTGTATTGTTCTATTGGCATGTTTTTTTAATTGCTGCAGGGGAGGAGACAAATTTTGCATAGAAGGCCTGGGAGCGATAAATATCATTGAAACGTTGGATTTCAACGACGGATTGGTATGAAATTGCCAACTCCCAAAGGTTTTTTGCCGTTTGCTAGGCTCTGCATTCGATATTCACTGCTTTTGGTCTTTGGAGAAGAGGCGCTGCGACGAAGCCTAATAGGAATTTAACCAACTTGAGGGGCAGAGCCTCTTTGTGCGTGTGCGATCAGTATAGAGTCAAATTCTTTGTGCGGCCAGGGAATGAGAACCAATACTGCCAGCTCAGCAGTGAGTGCGTCAGCTAAATGTGGAACAAGGGTTCTCACACAGTACAGAACCCGAATAGTTTCTCTTTCCATCTATTGACGCTTCGAGTCCATGCAAACTCCATATAGCGTACTTTTCGGTCCGTGAAGGCGCTGCTCACATCACCAAAGCTGCCTACATGCCTTTCGAATAACTGTGCAGTTCGTTACGATGGTCAGCACATTCAAGGCTCTCCGTTTTACCCCAAGCCAGTAGCCGACCCCAATCCGCATCCACAACCCAAGGTACGTGGACACGAAGCTAAATGCTGCTCCTTGGCATAACAGTACCTGACGCTGAAATTGCCAGGACATAGTCTAGTTTGTAGTCTTCTACTCGATACTATGGTGTGCAATAATTATGATCCGATTGCTTTTTAAATTTTAATCCGTGATGCCATCGTGAGACAAAAACGGCGAGCCTGCCTAAAGGGACACATGCTGGCGCGTTCGGTTTGCAATGATTGGCATATCTTTTTAAAAGCACAGATGCAGCAGCTGTAGCATTCTTGCCCGTGCCACATATCGTGTTTTTTAGAAGGTACCAAATGCCTATGCTGCAACGTACTTGGTGAACCCGTCAAAGAGCCTGATTGGCGCCATGAGCACTTTTTCAAGTTGCATGGAGCAGACAGCTGGGCCTAAATTGCCTACGTTTCCACCTTTCCCTAGTCAAACAGAAACACACGACATTGTGAGGAAGCTTTTGGATTTCTTAAAGCCTGTCAACGTGAGCATTAGAATTGCTGATGCTGCCTACACGGGATCAGTCCCAGCACATGGAACGTGGATTCCCCTTGTCCTGCAGTACCATGGGGAGGACGCTTTTCCTCATACGAGTGCCGTTGAAAAGCTCAGCTGGCTGCAGCTGATGGTCTTGTTCCCTGTGTTTGCACCGCTTTGCAGCTCGACATGTGTACCATGCAGCTGTCAGGTACGGTTGTTCACAATTATAACTACCGATATGTCATTGCTAATTTTTGTTAAAACGGTCGTCCACGAAAATGTCAAACTGTGTTGCCTTGCTATAAGTTTAATATATCGGCCTTGCTAGGCGGTGGGCAGATTAAGGAGAATACAGCAGCTGGAACATTTATAGTACTTTCCAGTTAGTGCACTTAGAAGGCTTTGCTACAGTGCTGTTCGTCACATGCCAACTTGGGTTGTCTCATGTGCAGACGTGAGAAAACAGTTAAGGGAATGTCTGCATGGTCTGATGGAGAAAGAAGTACGTCGTTCCAGCAGTTTCATGCAACGAAAGAGAATCCACTGCCTGAATGCGCAAGATTGGCTCGGAGCGTTCTGCCCTCAGTGGAAGTAGCACATCTCTGAGGTACCGCGCAGTCGCACAGAATGCGACCCGCCTATGGCCATGTATGCAATTTTACAAATTATAATGTGTCCGTATATCTGCTATTCAGGAAGATCTTGAAAACATGCTTGGGTGCATCAAGCGACACGCCTCTGCTGGAGCAGTTCACACAAAGATTGGAGAGAGTAGCAAGGACGAGCTCAGCAGGCTGATAGACAGTGTGGCACAAGTAAGCTTCAGCCATCTTTTCATCAGATTCTTTGTTAGTGATGATTGAATCAAGTTGTTCTAATGTGAAGAAGGGAAGCGCTTAATATTGCATTGTGGCATGTGCGCATTCCACTTGTTTGCTCAGATTCAAGGGCAGCTTCACACAACGTACAAAAGCTTGCAACATCGAGTAGTGGATTCGCTGCCAGTAAATTTTGAGCTTGAGGATCCCGAAGAGATCAGGAAGGTTCACAAGGAAAAACGTGCCCAGCTGCTTCAGGTCAGCAACAGTGTCGAAGGGCCCCGCCTTCTGTGTGGCGTCTGCTGGACTTTCGGCTTTCATGAATATGGTTCTCAAGGAGGCATGTGCTTAGCTACCCACGATTCCTTTTCAGTCTCACTTTCGCAATAAACAGGCGTATAACTGACGTGTATTCCGGCCGAGCCTTTTGCGTCTTCGTAGGCACACAAACAACTGGAGGCGAAGGAGCAGGAACTCCGGACTCGCGAACAGCAAGTCAAAACGCAGATTTCCTCCTATATGTCACAGCTCGCAGCTGACCTCAAGGCCAGAGAGCACGCGTTGGAGATGGAACAGAGGGCGCTTAAGACTAACACACGCCAAGTCCTTAAAATGACTAGCAGCAGGCTGTGAGTTATTAGAGTGAAAAAAGCTTTTGGTATCGCTTCGCCTAGCGGTGAATGGAACACACAGCAGGTTACTTTGACCCACTCTACTGTCCTTTGAAGCTCCTATGTCCTCCTGGTGCACCTGCCGTATGCTGCTGCAGGAAAAAGCATCTTCGCCGTGAGGCTCTCTTCGCCTGTGAGAGAGAGCCAGTGGAAGCCAAGAAGTCGGAATTATGGCAAAGGGGTAAGAAAACAGCGTGAACAATTAATGGCACTGATTCTAGCGTTTTGGATCTCTGGCTAGCACACATATAACCCATCTCGAAATCACATAGGGGTTTCTGCAGTCAGACAAAATATCCGGCCACATGTGCACGCTGTGGCGCACGGTTCGGGTGTTTTGTGGAGCAGATTTCCATAGATTCCTCGTTGAAACGCCAATTGTTTCATCTTCTCCAAAGGCCCCAAAGAAGGCTGCCTCTCGATACGATACCGCTGTCGCTCCAACCGAGGAAGTCAGACAGGTGAAAACTAAGCCAGAAGATCCAAATAGCATTGCTTTCTGGATTGCAGAGAAGCAATTCTTATCTGGGCACAAACAACGACTGATCAGTGAGTCGGCCTTACTGGGCCAAAACGCGACGCCTTGCTAGGACTCCCTTGTGTCGGCTTGCCTACTCGGTGGAACTGCTGACAAGATGATCACCTCTTTGCTGATCTGTTTGGATGAACCTCTCGTGAAAAACTACAATTCTGTTGTTGTTCATTGTCCTGAAGTTATAGTTGCATGGAGTGTTGTATGCATGCTGCTCAGGAAGTCCTGAGAAAGTCCTAACAGACGAGGGCGAGGTATATCGGAAAAACAATTTTCGGAGAAGCAACCCTTCGAGGGTGACTTGTATGGAGTCGAGCACCCGCGACACTTAAGCTAGAAGGTCCAAGAGTGTATTTCCCATCGTGTCTCGCTTTATCGAATTGCGCGACGTGTTGAAGATTTGATAGAAACCGTATTTATCAGCATTCACTTCAGGCCCCTCATGATTAACAGCAAACAGGCGTTATGGATTACAAAGCCAAAGCGGCAACCAAAAACTCAGCTGTTACAAAAGAAGCATCATAGCCATAACTAACTATTGTAGGAGAAGGAATCGAGAAATTATAGGTCCCTAGGATTCCAGTTGACGGGAAATAATCTTACTCTTCTATACAGATACAGTCTTTTGGTTCAACTACCCCAGGTCTCCTAATCCCCTCGACGTGTTTATAGAAACGACAGGTTCACATTAGACGCTAACCCACGTTTGCAAGGGCCTAAAAGTCCAAACCCTACTAGGTGAATAAGAGCATTTTTGTATCATTTAGCACAAGAGGATTTGGGAGCACAGACTATCATGACAAACCATAGAGCAGCATGCCCCTAGCTAGTGTTGGACAGTCTGTATGTAGCCGTTCTACTGCACTCGGCCACCTCAACAAGACACCGTTAGTCTTCTTATTTGGCTGGACTTGGAAGCAGGGATTTGGACATGAGAGAATGTACCGTTGTCAAACACCAGAAATCTGACTCACATCTGAAGTGGGAACGAGAGTCTGGTGCGGTTTCAGATGGAGGCGGCCAGCAGAAATTTTAGTAACAAAGCTAGATTGCTGCTAAAACAACAAAAAACCATGACGTATGAAACGCTAAAGGAAGCGGAGAGCCGGATTCAAACTGCGGAGACCCAGTTGCATCATCGAAACAGAGTAGTTAAAAAAAAATCTCATAAACGGCACGATTTAAAAAAAGAATTGAGCTATTGGAGACAATAAAAGAAAGGGGGAGCCAGAGTCCCAGCTGAGACGATTTGCAAACCATGTAACGCACCGAACCCGACTGCAGCGCATCAAAGAAGGCAACTACATCGCAGTGAGCAATTATATGGTAACTAGATATAGGGGTTTGATTTTGCCATTATAATTGTGCCCAAGATTTGGGTGAAGTGCTGGCATCACCCCCACTAGAGTTTCAGCGGGCCGCTTGCCTTAAGACAAGCAAGCACGCCTCAAACTAGCTATTTCTTGAATTACATAGCTCTACAAAACTTTGGGTCCCTTCAGAATTTTAGGCAAACAAAATGTCAAAATGTTTCCGTTCCCCCCCGAGCCCTTCGCTTCGAACGTGCTCTTCCTATGGTGTCGCAAGGCATTCCGTTCCATTACTTTGGAAATTCGCTTCTTTTATCGTTCATCATAAAAATTCCTCAGTTCTATGATTTAGTTTAAAATTTAAAATGCTGTATCTAGCTGACATGCAGCGAAATTTATATATAAGGGCTTGAGCGCCATTGGGCCGGCAGAACACACCTGATACACCTTATAAAAAGTGACAGGCCTCCTTTTCTTTTCGCCAATCCCATGTACCTAAATCCTAAAAAAACACCAGGTATAAAAACTTTTGAAAATTAATTTTATATATCAAGATTTCATGGGACAGGAAATAAGAAATAATCTATCCGATGGAATGAGGGCTAGTAGGATGTGAGAGCTAGGATCCCGTTGCAGTAGTGCAAGATAACTCGCCCCCTATCGCCGGCAAGACTCGCAGCACCGGTGCTGCTGCCAGAACCAACCGTAGATCCACCACATTTAAAATTGTATTTGATTAGCTCGCTTTAAAATTTACGTTTTTTGTAACTTTCGAAAATGTTCTCCCTTCTTGAGGTTGTTTGCGCTGGCGCCCTCTTCGGTGTCTTGGCTCAAAGTAAGTTGCAGCCGACCACCACTACCTCACTCAGTCTCTCCACTTCGCAGCGTATTTCCAATCTTTCCTTAACTTTTATTTTAATTTAATGAAGCTCTGTAGTTATACTGCGACGTCTACGGGGGAGCTAGCAGAGGAGATGTTGCGGCAATCCACTTGGCGCACGTCTCACGCAGGCCTGCTACACGTTCACTACGATATCATGGCAGTTCCAAAATGCACGTGGCCTACTAGCTCAGGAAGTGCCATTTCCTTAGCTGCACTGCCTGAGTTAAACGGGTGGAACGTATGCGTCTCTCGTAGTTTCACCGCTGCGTTTTGCAGTTTCATGGTTTTTGTGGCTCAGGTGCCTTCGCCGGTGATGTTACTAAAATTCCAGAATCTCGTAGGCTCCACTCCGTCAAACACTGGCAGACATTCCCAACCGCAACTCCGCTGCAGCGTACACCTATCTAACGCAAACGTGAATCGAACATACAGGGGTTTCTTACTTTGTTTCTATTTCCTTCTGCAGAGGCTGCAGATGCCAATCCATCATTTTTGCAGCAGCACCAGGAAGCTCCGTTGTTAGGGGGCCTTTCAGAGACCTTTGCCGTCGGCTCGACGACCGAGGACCCTTCAGCTGGTGCAGAGCCCGATGGAGAGCCCGGCCAGCAAGACTACGAAAACAGTGACAATACAGAAGTACAGGAGGAGGATGCCAGTCTGTCTGACGCCGCAGACGTTTCTGGGGCTGTGCCCACTGAGGTGGAGGGGCAGCCGGAACAGAACTCCTAGGTCCATAACTTTTCGGATTTAGCTGCCTGACACTGCCCAGTCAGGAGGCTAGGACTCCCCGTGCCGCAAATGGGAAGCTAGCCAGCGTTTTTATGATGAAGACGTTTTATCTCTTAGCTGTTTAGTAATCTTGCAATCACGTTTTAATGCCGAATGGAAGCTCATCGTAAGCTCAATCCTATCCGTGCAACAACTGGGGGACGCGGGCCCCTTGAAATCGATTATATATAACAACATATATAATATTGTTTGGGGTCCACGTGCTGCAGGCCATCTTAGACACCTGTAGGATGGTGAAAACCCCTTTGCTATGGCACCACTGTACTTTAGAGGATTGTTAGTACTCAGCAATCAAAGTACAAGGCGAATCCAGCTCAGGAAATTATGTTCATGTACTCAACGCTACCGACCATTCTACAATAGAGCGACTGCGGCTTGCTTTCATGGGGGCTTTCGCCTAATGAGGTGGGGCAATCGGCGATGATAATTTGAGGGTGTCCAGCACAGCTCGGTCATAACTATGGCTAGGCTTAGTAAAGGCATTGTTATAGGGTACTACTGCTCCCTAGAATAACTGGTGTAATTTGTGGCGTCCCGCTCGCTTCCATGGGAGTTCTTCCGTCTGTGCGGCCTCGGATAGCAATCATGTGATGTGTGCACTCTCTTCGATGGAAAGCACCGTTATGATCCCACTATCACCAGTCTGCGCCCTTCCACCGTCACTGCCAGCTGCCTGGGTGCTGCCATCGCTTGTACAGCCATACTCTAGAATCCACAAAAAGTGAACGGCCACGGTCGCTGTGGGCTTAAACGCAAGGCGTTGTTTTCAACACGCAAATATAGCTTCTACCTCTCGTGCTCGGTAAACAGAAGCCTGTCCTTTTCTGTATATTCAGAACGAGGGATCTCTGGCGTGTCTGGTTCGTTTCTAGCAGTTACCTCAGTTGCTAGGTTCTTCTGCTTATGGACAGCTGGAGGTCCAGAGCCTCTTCTCCGAACCATTCCGTTTCTACAGAGGCGCTGCATGTTAAAGTCAGGACGATAACGTGACTGTTGGTAATACCCACGAGCTTGGATACTAGCCAAAACTTCCTGGAAACGTCTCGTCTTGAGTCGCCTACGGCTTTTTTCTGCCTTCTCTATGTGCGCCTTGAACAAGCGAATGCATCCCTTCAACAGGCTCGAACGGCAACGGTTCCATACGACACTGGCGTACGTGTCTCTATTTCTACAGTTTTGCCTGTTTTCTATGAAAGCCAGGCAAGGGAGCCACCCGTCACAATACTTGTTATGTGGGCGGGGTAGCATGCAGCTAATGATAACAACGTCTGTCCCTGCGCGCTTTGAACTGCGTTGGCCCCATTCCTAGAAGAACCACGTAGGGTTCTGCCATAAATGCTAAATTGTCATTAGTGAAGGTGCTGGTGATAGACTGCTTAACAGAACTTGAGGACATCAAGCCTTAGACAGCACAGCCAAGATGGGAAGTAACCTCCCTGATGGAATAAAATGCTTTTCTTTATTGCTTAGAGTACCAGTGTCATTTTTGAGAAGGCTAGGAGGCATGGGCACCTTGATGAATATCTGGTATAGCCAGTGAGGAGAGTGCACGCGTGACAGGGTCCTAATGGCGCACACGCCACTGGACTCAGCATGTTAGACTTCACCGAAAATCTGCGAGAATCTGTGCTCGGCACAAGCTTCATGTAGCTTTCCACACACTTCCTTGCACTGTTCCACAGGGTATTTGCTTCTGTGCTCATTATCTGTCTCGAAGATTGAGCTTTAGCCGTGAGTTAGAAGGTCATATATCGCTGTGGCTATCACGTAGGCGGTGACGTCTGACTGCTATGAATGCGGTGGAACTCTATTGCCTTTTCAGCTCTTCGTGCGCTAGGTAGCAAAATGCTTACCAGCCTACCCGTTCGTGTCCCTTGCTTTTTATCGTAATATTTGCTGTGCTTAATCACACTACTCGCTGGATACTGCGAAACAATTCTATCACATTTAAGGAGAAACCGCAGAGAAATCAAAAGGACTATAGGCGTTCCCCGACAGCACAACTAACTGTGGCCCAAGCTCCTCCAAAACATGACCTTCAAAAGGATTTCCCACTTCTTGCGGCGTGTACAGATGTTTTACTAGTTTATTACAGAAACAACAGTTGGTTGTGTTCGGAGCCACTCACTCCGGTTTTCTAATGGTCGTTGTCGTGCTATGCTAGGTCCCTTAGACGCAGCCGTACGGGCAGCGGATGAGCATTTTCATTGGTCCCAGGGACCTGCTTTCGGTTGGTGGATGCTAAGCAACTGAAAAGAGCATTCTTTGGCTACCATACTCCCCTTGCCAACATAGCCTTCGGCTAACGGCGGAAAAAAGGAGCATGCTTCTGCTGCGATTGTTTTTTGTAACTTCTGTAGAATACACTATTTTTCCGTTGTGTCGCCCTAGCCCCTGGACTTCCTGCAGCATCAAGGCGAACTGGGTATGATTGCTCATATGTTGTCGACCCAGACAACAGAAATTTCCCCCACATGCCTATAAAGTAACATGGTATTAAAGGGAAAATGCGAAATATTGTATTGGCACACCTGGATGTTTGCTGCTTTTATTTCGGCTGTCGACCAGCCATATTTACGCGCAGACTGGCTACTACCACTGTTTTGTTGAGAAAAATACATGGCAAAGGAAGAATCAAGTCCAAAAGTGCATTTAATTAAATAAATAATGAGTGCCTTCCATGGCTGTATGCGGTTGACCAAGGTCCGCCTGAGAGCAGCAATCACAGTGGCTCATTTCAACGGAACAACAATGCGGCCATGCACTTCTCAGCACCAAGTTATTGTGCAGGTAGTTTGAGGGAAATATTTACGTTACGTTGGCAAAGCCTTTTAGTTTGGGTTAGAGGTGTTTTTTTCTACCATCGGCGTCCAATACAAGCTGGTGGAGCATGTCTTGCCAGCGAATGCCTCATATGTTCTGATGAGGAGTTTCTCCACAAATTCACCAATTTGAACCTACATGCTTAGAAATAAGTTTTAGTCACGCTTTTGCTGCATTATATAGGCCAGCACCACATCCTAAGACTAGTAACAGCGACAAATATGTAGGTGACCCGCAGTAGGAGCACTAGAAGCTGCAGCCACCCTGAAATTTTTAGCAGCTTAATGCGCAGTACGAAAACAAGCAGTTGTAGTGATACTGTACCAAAAACTGTATGAAATAAATTTTTTGAGTTTGATATTATTTTCTGGCAGGAAAATTTTTTCAACGCTGAGCCCTACACTAAAGATCTGCCAGAGATCTTTCTCCTTGGGGTCCAGAGGAGCACTTGTTACCGTACGTGGGGCACTTATTTTCTGTATTTCTAATAATTAGATACGGCTTTGTAAATGGCCAATTTTAGAAACGCTTCAAAGCCAACAGTGGATTTGCGAGTTGTGGATCTGGAAAAACTGAGGGTGTAAAAGCAGTTCTAAGAGCTTGCCTCCTCTTGCACTTAGGGAGGTTGCGCACGCCATCGGCTCTTTGTAAAAAGCTGTTGGTACCTTTTGGACTGCTGTCCGACGGATCGTTCGAAAGTTCTACTCTCGAAAGGTCTACTGCAAATGGTGCGGGCGGGCAAAACGCGGAAAGGCTTCACACCCAAGGAGACTTACCATTCTTACAGCGAACCTGTGGCCAATGATGATCCACTGCCTAAAGTATTGCGCACGTTGAGGGAGCGGTGGAGTGCAACTGCGATCCAGAGAGCTTGGAGAAAGAAAAGACAGCAGGACGTAACTCCAGAAAGGAGAAAAACCGGTGGGACAAGGCGTTAGTTGTGAAGAGTTCTATTGGATTGCTTTTAAAAAGATGCATCATGCCTGTCGATATCTTTTGCTCTACTGTTGAGGATGTGCACATCACGTTATTCGGCTCGTGAACGGAGTGGGAATGAGCATCTGGAAAGGTTTTGTAACGCTTTTTTCAGAGTTTAATGAAAGCAATCAAAATTTGGAATGTGTGTCGGAGATCATTAATTCCTTTTCTAAACTTGGCTCCCTCAACTATGGGAGGGAAAGCCACATCCTGCGTTTCATGAAGGTAATGAGAAGCACACAGCAACGGATTGGAAAATGCAGCTACGCCAGATGCCTCTTAGCATACCTATGGATTGAATCGAAGGTTTCTTCTCACTATACTTCCTCCAAGCCGTCACTTGAGAACACAAGTGGACACTGGATATTGTTCACACGCCCCATGCCAAATATTGGCAGACATTCATAACTCACAGCAGAAGTGACGCCTGAGTAAATAATCAGGCGGCTGGAGTAAGCACAAACTCACGTTGCCGCGCTTGTCACCGCTATTTCAAACCTGAACATTTGCCACTGTCATGCTTACAGAACTTGACAGCACGAATCCTTAACGCTACACCTCAGGATCCCAGGGCGTATCTCATCAGGGTGCTTGAAACAATGAAGGCGAGCAGGGACGAACGACGATTCCTCAACAACTGCACTTGCCACCCCGACAGATCCAAGCTAGGAAGCTATGCAAAACGCGAGGCTCAATGTCATGGCCATACATATTCCCAAGCAAGTAGTACCTGTCTTGCGGAGCACGTGCACAAAAGCCTCGGGATTTTTGGAAAAGAAGACTTGGAGGTACTTTTTGACTACTGCAGCAGAGATGGTGCTGCAAGTGTGACAAAGCCACTGGAAAAACGTAAGACAAACACGAGGCCGTTTAGGCCACCGTCAAGGTTTTCATATCCAGGGACTCTGGGCGGATAGCAAAGTGACGGGTGCTGTGGAGCCACGAATGACACAGAGCAACTTCAGTATGGGTCTGCTGCCCTGTTACCTCTGGTACCGCCAGGAGAAGTATTTTACTAGTACCATGTGTATGTGTCAGTTTTGTGCGTCTTCTTGGAATGCTTCAGTATCGTCACACGCCGCTTCGAGTACATCTTTGTCTTGCGCTGTACGCATCGGCTCCCTTTTCACCGCTTCTGCAAGTTTGTAGTGCTTCCTTTCACAATCTCGGCCGCGTAGCTTATTAGATTATAAAGACCGGTGTTGATGTTTAATATTTGCCTGCAGATCTTGCAAAGCGCGAAAAGCACTTTCGTTGGTGAGCATCCGTCGTTACAAGCTTTTGCAGCCGCTGTTGCAAAGCCAATTCAGAATTTTTTTGACATCACGCCGGTTCAATCTTTACCAAATCCCTGAAAGTCGGTGTTTCTTCATTATTCTCTAATTCTTATGGGCTATCCATCGGTATTGCAGCACAGTTGGGTTAATTGCGTCAGTTCGACAGCAGTTGCACGAATATGGCTGATTCTCCTTACATTTCTCCACTGGACCTGATGTAAATGCAAAAGACCAAAGCCAGATAATGGCTTGTGCTAACACTGCGACTCACCCGATTTTATAGCTGAGACTTCAACTAGCCTGCTGCTTTGGACGAGAAACGCGAAACACAGAGAAAAGGGTGTGTAGACCCGAAACCCCGGCATCTCCAATATCCATCTTTATGGGAAACTGCAATGAGAATTCTTTGTGTTTCAAAAACAAGCTAATCAGCTTGAGAAAAGTTGACACTGGAACTTAGTTTTCCTTTCATGCAGTCATGCACGGCCGGGCAAAATATGGTTAACTCGACAAGCTGGCTAGCTTGCCACCATATTTTCCAACGATTAGTCACAGTACGAACGCTAATTCAAAAACATCCAACCAGGGTAGGATGTAATTGATTCGATAACAGCTGTTTGCGTTGGCTCCACACGAATTGGCGTTACTAGGGAGGGTGATGTGGATGGCTCACAGCCTTCACCTAGGCAAGGCCGGGCAAAAACAAGATTAGGGCCCTAATGTGCGTGAAACCCTACTGTGTGTTTTGCGCAAGTGGATTAGCTGCGCCAGAGCGTTAGCATGGGCAGGACTGCCCAGGCTCCAGTGAGTTTCTAGGAACGCCTATGACAGAATGCTTGTCAGCTGCTTGTAACTTGGGACTACTTGGTGAACTCAAGCCTCTCTAGCTGACGAGTATTCAGAGCCCTGCACAAAAGATTTTAGGTTCTGCAGACAAAGAGAAGAGATGCTGGAGACTCAAGAGGCGAATGTGAGGAAACCTCTTTGGTGGGGTTCGACGGTGGAACTGCTGTGAGTAAGTTATCTATAAACCGCTATAGGGAAGCAAGACCTTTTCTATTACCTCCTTTCCGGTTTTGAGGGGGACTGTTGGCGTAAGTGCCTCAATGCGTTAAGGTCCATGTGTCGCTCGAGCTAGTGAAGGGCGATTCACCAAAAGGGAGGCTGATCGATCTTGAGGAGACAGTTTTGTGCAGTCACCTCGTTCAGCAAAATTGCATCCCATTGGAGAAACTGAAATCAAAATCTTGAAGGTGTCTGTTCACATGTAGCTTTCGTGTATCTCAAGGAGCTAGCGGCCGACATAAACTGGTTTGATGACGGGGTTATACAGGAGGGAAGACAGTGACTCAGTGGTATTGTATCAGGACTTGTAGCGGACTGGGACGTGGCTTACTAGATCGCCACTAGAAACACCGAGTAGGAACATGGGCTCGTGAGATAAACGGGCCAATGATGATAGCTTGCCGGAAACACGGGGTGGTCCTTGCAGTTCTCCAAATGCCTAGGGAGAGCATATGGAGGTTTGGACGGAAGATAGGGTATGCGAAGTGACTGGTAGTCGTCCATGCATAAGTCACAAGTGCCACCCCTGGCTCGTTTTGAACCGAGTAGTGTCAGCACAGAAATATAATGTAACCTTTAGTTTTTACTGTTTGGACATGCTGCAAGCAAGTATGAAAGCTAAGGAAGGCATAGAAAGGGCTTATTTGGGGGCGACATAGCTGGGTATTTAGCGCGGTGCGCTACAAGGACCAAGGGCGTGCTTCCCTGCCTTGCGGACAGGCAAGGAATTCACTCAAATGGATGAAACTCAAATGCCGGATACTATTAGACAGGGCGGAATAGTAGGTAAACAAGCTTGTACAAATAACGTTGGTTTAGCTTTAAACGCAACTGTGGCCTTCTGTTGCATGCTTTACTTGTTAATAGCCTGTTTTGCGCGCACTTCAAGCAGTCTTTAACAATCTGATACTTAAGAAAAATTTATTCAAATGGTTGTATTTTTGTTGCACAAACTCTGTGCAGCAAAGAAGAGCAAGTGTTACGCCCCAACTCCTTTCTGATGCAGAAGCAATTTTTCATGGCCCTAGTGCAATATGCTGGAATATGCCTCATGACATCTTACAGGTCTTATCCATTGAGGTCTCCCTTGCCCTATTTCACTTTTAGGGGGCGCCTTAGGCCTGTAGCTTTTGGCTTGTGAGGAATGCTCGGGATCACTCTGGCAGCCTGCAGCTGGCCTGCAGCTAGAGTGAGGCGAGCTATGGCTTGCTGGTGCTACTCTATCCGATCATGCACACAAGTCACAAATGGAACAATCTGTAAAGTGTTGGGGTTATGCTACTAACACTCAATTTAGCATTTTATACTATTGGCAAGTTTGTAAATTGCTGCTCAAGAATAGGACAATCCTTCTGTAGCATGCTGAGTGTTAATGATATGGAGCTAACGGCTTAGAGCTTAGTTCATCTGCACCTTATAGACTCATATTAAGCACAATGAAACAGAAGCGGCACCAGATAGCCGCAGATAGCCGCAGGCCGCTGGAGTAAGGGAGCTGCACAGCAGCACTGTTCACACATCAAGGACCACAGGTCTCAGGGTCTGACAAGGGTGCAGGTGCATGGAGATATCCAATGACAAACAACAAATGCATTTAAAATGCCTTCAAACAACACGTTCTATTATATTGTGTCCTCTAGGCATGCCAAACCGGTCCTGCATAAAGCAGGAGTTGGGATGCTACAGCTCGCTGTCTCGCTGTTTTAGGCTTGGAGTGACCTCAGGGAGGCATACTCTAATCAGAAAACTTCTTTTGAAACTGAGCTTTTGTAAATAATGGTTACGCGTTTAGTACTTATGCCCTCTAGGTAGAGGGCGAAGTAAGGTCGCTACGCAGGGCGGTGCGTACAAGATGTTCAGAGCAAGCATCGCCCGTAATACGTTGCGAAAACCCTTTGTAAATTTTAGTGCTAGTTTGCTAAATTATTTATCAGAGTTTTCTTTAATCCTTTTGGCGCTGTTTGTTGGCTATCAGTTAACCATCTATAGTAACAGCCCCTAAAACGAAACACCGGGGAAGCTAGTCTTGTCGCACTTCTTATTCCTGTTGCCTGCTCTATTACCATTTATTAGAGGATGAAACAAAGGGTATGATGCTTGCTGGTACTTTATTGTGCTCCAAGACTCTCTAGTTTGCGCCTGTTGGGTGACCTGCCCATTCAGGTACTTGACGGCCAGGAGTATAGTTGAATTCATTTACAAAGCAGCTCTTGATAGCGTTCACAAAAGCAAGTAATTCCTTTAAAAGTGCAACACTGGGAAAATGACGCCGGGTGTTTCGATACAGTGCGGGTCTCCCTTGTTGGCCCTTTAACAGAGACACAGGGATGAGAGGTGTCTTTTATATATTCGTACAACGTATTAAGCTCATATTCTGGAAGATTCTCCCCAAAATTAGATAATAAAGCACATCAGATACTAATGCTTAGAAAGGAACGACTCTGGGCAAGGGTTTATTCCGACGGGAACCTGTCAACGGAAATTAGTGCGCCTAGGTCAGAAGAAGTTGTTCTCCGCTGGTATGAGCAGGGACTTTCTTGTACGCCATCTGTTAATACACATTTTATTTTATTGTTTCTTTTTTAAAAAGCATCTGGATCGGTCCGTAAGTTGATATGAGTGGAGTAAGGCATCCTTCCCACTTACCCAAACCAAAGCATCCCGAGCTATAAGTCTTATCTGCTGCCGTGCACACATTTTCAGGAGGCGCCTCACTGTGTTTGCACGCTTCCTAAACCGCTGTGGAAGGCTCCAGTTCATGTCTTAATTGGACCCCACGACTCGACAGATGAGTCCACAACGTTGCGTTCGCTAGTAACAGCGTTATATTTTGCTACTGGGCTCACGAGTTATTCGGGTTGAGCCTTGCTCCAGTGAGTCGTTCGCGAGGTGCCTAGGCTGTTGAGTTGAGGCCCGAAAGCCCAATGCTCTCAGCTGACAAACCCTTGGTTTTCCCTTCTTGTGCCTCCATCAGCTCCCTGAGCTAATGACAATGGGAACTGCTTCAAGCGCTGCTTTTGATGCTGTTCTACGACACAGTTAGATTCAAGCGTCTGCGGTGCTGGGTAATTGATAGCGAGCATTTCTTCCTCCCAGCGAAACCCAGATAAGGTACTTCCTTCGCAAGAAACGACCGTGCAAGCCTCAACCCGAATAATCCGTGAGCTCAGTAGCAAAAAATGAACAGCATCACTAGGGGTCGCCATT
>JRZD01000001.1:26563-44032 GCA_000826945.1 Eimeria nieschulzi
CGCGCTGGTTTGGGCAAGTGAGACAGATGGCTTACTTTCCTGCACGAGGCACTACATGCGACATTCAGCTGAAAGCTCAATAGGCTGGCTTTTGCAAGGTCATGCACGGCACTCAAGGAGGACGCAGTCACAGGACAACTAGCTGGTACAGCTATCCTGCCAAATGCATCACTAACGGGAGCCATTTTCGGGGCGTTACTACAAAATGGAGCAGGCGGTGGCCCTTCAGTACAGACAATCTGCATGTCCTTGCCAGGACGCAGAAAGCGGTGTAAGACTTCCATCTACTTTATGTACATTGGATCAGGCACCATGGTTATTTGCTCGTATGACTTCTACTTCAACCGTCCAGAAGCCGCAACAGTGGCAATGGCGCCTAATGCTCTGTGGATCAACTTAAACCGTTATTCCAGGTGTACGAATTCCCAGCAGTAGAAACAACTGTTTGTTAACCTCCCGTGCAGCTTGGTTTGTCAAACACGCAGCAGGTCTGTTTAGTTAGAGAAAGCCTTCCAACCAAGGCAGGCTTTAAACCACTGATATACCAAGGGGAGTGTTTTGGCATTTGCGGCGCTTCTGACAGCAGGCAGACGAAGTTATGCAGCAAAAGCTGAGGACTCTGGTGACAAAGCATATGGAGGCTGTCCGCCTTGCCGCATGTAGGTCGCTGAGTCTTTGGCTTAATAAAGCTCTCTCGTCTCCGGATTCCCCTGCTTCTGAACTACAAACGAGCACATCCACTGTAGCTGTGGCCGTACATTTGCTGCCTTTATGGCCCTAGAATGCAAGCATCTGTTGGCGGAATTCGCGGCCACTGGTTTGTCCTTGTTGCTGCATGCAGTTTACCGAAGTCGTAACAAGAAGCTTGTGCAGCAGATGGAAGAAGCAGTGCAGAAGGCCCAAAAGGTACCCCGCACAGTTATATGGACGCTAAATTGTTTTCAACCCCACCGCTGAACAGCATCAGCATCGACCCACCCGCAAGCATTTTCCACCATATCTGTGTGGATGAGGCAGCTGGAGGCATTGGAGACGGCCAGGCTTGAAGTTGCAGCTGCCGCGCATGAAGAAATCAACGCAGAAAAAGCGGAAAAAGAAAACTTGCAGCACGAATTGGCAGAATCTCGGAAGCTGGTGCAGCAGCAGCACAGTGAATTGCAGTTACTCAAGATGAAGATCCAAGGCCAGTCGGGGACGCATGGGCGTGGCAACGTTTCATGCAGAGGTACCACTGCATATTCCACACGCTGTGGTGTGTTCCTTGCCCTTCTTTGAGAGGTAGGGGCTGCCCCTCCGCTACTGATAAATTTACTTCGATCGCGGTGGAGAAGCCGGAAGGACAAGAATCGTTTTCTTATGAGCTTCGATTGCAGGATCTAGGCGCTCAGGACATGCGGACCCCCAGCATCAACCGTATGACCCGAAGATGGGGGAGGACAAGCTAGAGACCTCTGCTGCCGAATGCATGAGATTGCGCTCGACACTCAGGTCAAAAGGTATGGAAAAGCGCCACAATCGATAAGGAGTCCCTCAAAGTTCAAGCCCAGGGTAGTTAAGCATCTCGTATAACTGACTCTCAAGGATTGAAAGTGGAGCAGGATGAGCCCCTGACCAGCTTGCGGTGTACCCCTGCATGCCTCATTCGTGACCCATGAGGTCAGGTTATTATGGAAATGGCAGACCGGCAGCTACGGACTTTACAAGCTGAAATTGGGCATTTGCGAAAGCAGTATCGAAGGGCGCAGGAGCAAAATGAGAAACAGCAGCACGAGTTACTGAAGCTGACACAGCGGCTGGAAGTACTGCGCAAGTCAAAGGCGCAATTCGAAACGAAGGCTGTCCGCACCGCAGTCGTAAGCACACAGATTCGTCATAAAAAGCCCCGTAATGGCCCCATGAGGCACATCTAGCATACAGCAAGCGGACAGCTGGATGCATTCCAGGTTGGATAGCACCCCATTCGGGAATGCTGTTGCTTGCTCTATGTTTGCATTACTTAGGCGCTCGAAGAGGCGTGCGAACACCTGAAGACGGAACGCAAGGAGAGGAATCTTCTGCTTTATCTCTTCAGGACTCGTGCTCTTGAGGGTTCGAACGAGACAGAGAAAAAGCAACTGAGGCATGCAAGGGATGCACAGAACTGTTTGGAGCCAAAAGAAACCCCCCAAACCGTGAATGCATCAGAACAGCCTGAACAAAATCTGACACAGCTGGCATATATGCAAGAAATGGTGCTGAACAATATTTTCCCATCTGCTGAACTGTCTGATAAGGAACCTCCAAAAATAAAATTTTCTTCGCACTCGCCGGAACCTCCTTGTAGCTCCACTCAAGCCCTTGAAACTGGAACGGTAGAAAGTGATGACTTGTGCTCAATTGGAGAATGCAAGTCGACAGCTCCTGCTCTGGCCATTGATAGGGCTATCATCCCCCATCCCACCTCCAGCCAACTCAGGACAAGCCGCAGTCAACGTGTCGCTAGGAAATAACACTCTTCATCATTTTATAGCATGCAGTGCAGGCCGCTGCGGACGGCCCGCGCACACGGAACATGCGAGGGCAACTTCTACGGGCTGTTCATGTGTGTGTGCAGACGAATCTCATAATGGGTTGCCGTCAGAAGAAAGAAGCGGACGCAAACTTGATGTTGAAACGTCCTGCTTCGAAGGTCAAGAAAACGCTGCATGCTCTTTGCGAGGCGACAATGACACGAACGAACAGCTAGCAGTGGGCAACCTTTATAAAGAGACATTGATTGCCGCACGAATCAAAGCTGCAGAGCGGCCAGTGCAGCACGAACAGATGCGGCACTCGATAAAGGAAGCAGGCGCAGCAACAGTTGACGTAATTAAAGAAACGATGGACATCACAAATCTGCATGAAACGACCACGCCTTGCAGCACGGATTTAGCAGACCCAGCAGGTCTTTCTGGAAAGGCAGACTCAGCTGGCCGCCAGACAGGGCAGCTCCCGTCACACCTAAGTGAACGAGATTGCTGGTTAGGAAACGCAGAAGATGGTACCATCCCTCCACAAGAATATCACACTTTGCCAGCTCATATGATGCAGAAGGAGCCCACGGCACTTGCCTCTCCCTGGAGTCAGGAGGGGACCTGCCACGCCGCTCGCTCCATCCGCAGAACAAATTGCTCAACACAAAATACTTTCTACCAAGGGCCACCGAAAGAGAGCGAATACGATTCGCCAGTGCAGCACAGAACAGACGACGCGAACAAAGCCTACAGTGGAAGCTCCACCGGCAGGTGGATATATTTAGAGGCCGACGGAGCAAACTCGTGCCCGGCCGGTCGCCAGAGCGAAACACAGTGCGCTGACTCAGCCGCATGCCACACGCATACCCAGCTGCACCATAGGGAACAGTGCGCTTTCGTGAAAAAAGCTGAGATTGCTGTTAGTGACAGAATTCAGGATTATCATGTCACAGTAAACGACAAGCAGCAGGCATGCACCGCCTGCTACAGTCAGGCTGATATAAAGTCGCTTTTTCCGCAAACAGTTGCGGACGGTCAAGGGCATTCACGCCAGGAGACACAGTCGCTCAGGGAACAATCATCTGAGAATCCCCATCGACTGACGAGCTTACCCCTAACCCAAAACCATGACAAGAAGCAGATAGATACACTATTTGAAGAGCGAACGGCAGGAGTGCGCGGTGAAACTGGAACATGCCATTCTATAGTTGAGGCACCTGCTCATGAGATATTTCAAAGATGCCTTGGGACTGAAATTGACAGCAGCGCAATTCCATCAGGTGCAGAGGTACGACGCAGCGGCGGAAATGAGGGGGACGTGAGTACGGTGGCACAACCTGCATGCCAATGCACCAGCGCAACTACCCAAGGTACAACTAAACAACTATCTTGCTTACCACAAGGCCAAAACGCTGGTTCCCTGATGAAGGCTCCAGAGTCATGGAAAGTGGCAGCTCACCCTGGTACATACAGTTCGAGCCACGCAGAACTGCCGGTGGCCCAGCAGAGCCAGCAAAAAATGCCGATGCAAGAGCGACAGGTTCACCAACGAGGCTTATGCGGCAGGACGAGGCACCAAGCAGCTGACATATGTCTTGCAGAATGTGGAAGGCAGGCCTCGGAGCTTGAAAAACCCAAAGGCCTCCTTTCCAACAGCCCCTCACATGGCTCCCCAAACCCCTCACAGACACGCTGTTGTAAAGACAACGCTCCTGCTTACGCAGTTTTGTCTAAGTGTGACTCAAAGACACAGATCATCCCGCAGGTAAAAGACACGTTAGTGTCACCTATTCTCTCAGACGACAGAGGACACGGAAAGGGATGTGAAGGCGCTCAGTGTAGGAAAAGTATATCTCACAGTTCCTTTCCAATAGGTCTAGACGGTATTACTAAACCAAGGCCTAAGAGGTCAGAAGCACTTCCTTTAGCGCAAACATGGTCTGGATGGAAGACATCACTTGCTTACAAAGAGAAAGCCGGGCAGACATCGTGTGGCACCTGCAGCCCGGGAAGTTCGGGTTTCCCTGACAGCAGTAGCAGAACAAGACAGTTTGGGCATTCCTCATGGAGTGCTCCAAGCCTGTCGAGCAGCTGTCCAGAACTCGCGGAGGCTTTTACACCAACATTAACAAGGGTCAAACCCACAGAAAGACGAAATCTTAAAGGGAGCGGCAGCGGATCCAGAGCTGTGCCTGTCAAGCTGAGGGTTGGCGAGAAATCAAAGTGTGACACTTCTCAAAAACCTATGCTGGAGCCTTTCACACGTGTACGAAAGCAACAGTTTCGGTGTCCTTTGTCCCCGGAAGACCACAGTGCACAAAATGGCGCCAGTGCGCTTTGCAGGGGCACAGCCTCATCTACTGCAGGCCTAAACCTGGATGCTGCATTGTTCGGCTTCCAACCGTCCGTTTCTCTTCTGAACATAGCCACACGTATTATTCAGAGGTACTGGCGGCGCACCCGCAGACAATCGAGACAGAAACCAGAGACACCGGCTGCCGTGGCGCCCAATTCTATGCCGGCTGGCACACTGCAGCCACAGTACGACAGACCCTCCCAACCCGATTGCTATAAATGCATTCCGCGAGGCAAGGCACAATCCAAACATACTGGACCAGGCTCCCAACACATAACTTCACAACCGAAAGTGCACACTGCACCAGGGCCAAGCCATGTTTCCACTCCCTCGCAGAGCAGCAGTCCTGAAGCACTATCAACGCCTGCAGCGGAGAATGAACATAAAGAATTACGGGTATTACGGAATGTACAGGCTGTCAGGCCTAGGGACTGCCTTGAACTTGGGCTAAAACAGTCCTACAGTGAGGAGGGGTCAAGGCCCCTAGATCATATGTTCCTGCCGAATATCCCCGTAAGCGAAAACAGTGATGTATCAGGAATGCAAAAGTGCCTTTCAGGGACTCACATGGCAAATGGCTCGCCAAGCTGTGGGGGCCAATGCGCTGCCCTAAGACTCCAACGACATGCAGATTCTTGGAAGAACACGTTTTGCATCTCGGATGACAGCGTGAACCATATGCCTGAGATATCAGATGACAGCAGCATCCTTAGCGACGCGGAGTTTGCTGCTTTCCTAAAAGAGGCGGACACCCAAGACCTGTCGGAAAACGGCGGGCAGGCACACCACCAGTGCTCTGGAGAGCAAGAAATAGCTAGCTGCGAAGCACACAACCATGACGGAGAGCGCGTGGGCACCACTAAAGAGCAAACGACTAAATTTTCAGAAACGGCTCAGACCCTTCAGGAAGCCGCATGTCAGCTGGAGACATCCCAAGTTGAAGGAGAACTGAACCATCTTAGCTCCACTCAGCCACATTTGAGGACGTTTCCGGGCTTTTGTTTTAAAAACTGCGGTAGTGTGTTTAAGGATATTAAAGAGACCTCTTGCGTTTCTGAGGAAGTGCAACCCTTTGGACTCAAAAATGAGAAACGTGTGCCAGTGCCGCTAGCCTCTTCGTGCCAGAATCTCTTCCGAGGTGCCTTCTTCAGCAATGGCTTGTCTCCTGGAGCGGCCTCCGGAAGATACGGTACAGTTCAGTGGCCACAACAACAGGTTAAGGCTACTGCCGGCTCTTCTGCCTGCAGTCGGGCATCATTGCGCCAAAACGTCATACCAGGGCTCTTCAAACAATCAGGTCCTCAGCAAAAAACAACTATTGGAGATCCAATCCAAACCCTTAATTATTACAGTAGAGCAAGCTTGCCAAATGCTACCTGCGCTCCACAAGGCACTCAGAAACGGCGAGGTGAGAGCGCGCTTGACAATCTTCAGCTCATTTCAGGGAAGGCGTAGGACTCTGGTGTTATTTTGGCTAATGGAGTGACCGCTACCAGAGTCCCAATACCCCGTTGTTGTTGCATACTGTCGGAAATAAGGCCCACGAAAGATCAAATAGAACAAGCGGCCGTACGCAAGTGCAGTTGCAGGAGCACAATGTGAATACTACAGCTTGTATTATTGCTTGTTCCGTCCGCTCAGCGTCGGGACAGCCGCCAATACCTCCGAAAGACCTCTTCGCTGCAGCGGAGCACGTCAAACTGCAGAGACGTCTCATGGAGGATGCAGAGGATTTCCAAAGGCATGTGCTGATGCAGCCGAAACAGGATGGCGGGACTTCCGCTGGCTGAGCGGTTGACTTACAAATCAAAAGCTGCGAGCTTGATTCTTAGCATAAGATAAATTTTAACCGCACAAGGCCACCTCCGTTGGAGGTGCGAAGGTTGCGCCTCAAAAGTCAACACTCTCATCTGTCTAACGTCTGAGGGCACAGAAGCCAGAGCTACCTTTCGCACTGCGATGCGAACAGCATTGGGATGTTTTCAGTACATTTGCTCAATTATTTCTAATGGTGCACTATTTCACGTCAGAGGTTGAGGAGGTTACCGGGGCGCCTCTCCGTATGTTTGTCCCTTCAGCTAATTGATAACTTGTGAGCCGCTCGGAGACACAAGCCAATGCAAGCTCGTTTGAGGCTAACAAAGCTGTATAAGCGATAAATTCTAGTTAAGCGCATCATTGTAGTTTGGAGGTGACCATTTGAAAATGATTACGTGCCCCAAAGAATATGAAGTGGTTTTGAACACATTCGGGTATTTAGAGTCCTTCTAAAGACTTTAATGTCGTTTCTAGCTCCTCAAAATAGTCAATGCATTTCGGAAATTTAATCGAAATGTCGAAGTTTACTGCCTTTAGTCCTGAACACAGTGGGGCTTTTCCACAGGCTTCGGAGGTGTTCCTGTTAACACCTCATGCTATTCCTGAATCGGCTAGCCTCTAGCTAGCCTAATTGCAAAAACTTTCTTCACATGTCTGCTAATTTGTTTTTAAACATAGTTGGCTTTTGCTTTAATCGACACGCCACACCGTTAGTCGGGCACTCCATCCTCACCGTCTTCGTAATTATTTGCTGAAGTATTTCTGAAATAGCTCTCCATTTGCCTGAAACCCTGTTTGTAAATCCACTTGGTTTTCGCTTTAAGCGAGGCACCGATAGTAGGGTACTGCCTCACCCTTCCCGTAAGTCTTTCCTACAATGCCCATGCCGTTCACCAAACTTTTCGGAATAGTAGGGGCTGCTTGTATCAGGAGCAATACTGAGAGTGTCTCACTAAAGAATCATCTACACTTTGTAAGAAGTCCAGCCAAAAAACTTTACAAGAAACCCACTTTGCAGCCAGCTCCCCTCAGCTTGTGAATATCACTACGCTCCCAACTTAGGGTAAGACGAGGTCTCAGTGATGTGGCTGACTCCTCTCCTGGCTTGCTCTCTCCATCCTCTTTTGGTCTCCGTCCTTTTTCTCAGTCCTACTAGCGCATAGGTCGGGTGTTTCTGCTTTAATCAGAGTGTTTAGGGTGATTGGGTTTAGGGTTTATCTCTCAGGGCAAAGCGAGCAGGGTCAGGGGTAATGCATTGGGAGACGTCCTAATAGCGATGATCAATCACGGTTTAGGGTTCGCGTGTCTTTAAGGACCCAGGTGAAGAGCTAATGCAAATGGTTTGCGTTAGCCTTTTAAGGCAAAGTTTGGCTCCGGGTTAGCCCCTGTAATCCAAACGCACCCAGCAGGATCCTTTAGTTCAGCCTATGAAGGGTACTTTTCACTTTTCTTTCTCTGGACGCCCAGATACAAACCAGCTTCCACCTGGAGCTCTGCCCTTCAAAGTGAGGAACGAAATACTCCAAGATATCATATCTGGTTGGACACCAAAGTAAACACTGTAACTCCTAAGGGAAATTACAGTTATCTCTCAAGATTCGTGTTCTAAAGAAAAGCCTCCCCCTTTTTTTGGGCTCTCTTGCTTGAACACAGAACGGCTTGCCTCCCTGCTCCAGGCAGAGCGCAGCTAGCCGACCCCCAACACATGTCTTTCCTAGAACAGCACCACCAGCGCAAACTCTACCTTACTATCATCAGCCTTTCTCATTCTACTTTAAAGTTATATTTATTTCAACCACAACCGCAAAGGAAACATCTCCGACCTACGCTCCCAGCCATTCCACTCCCAAACCTCAAGCTTATGTTCGGAGGCGCTAGCTACCTCAACCCAGAACCCAAAACAAACGGAACACGTTTCAAATCAAATAATCCTCTACTCTCATAAAAGCCACCTCCCCATATACCCATTTCCAGAAGCCCAAACCCTCACCCCTAAGCTAGAATTCCTAGCTCACCTAACATCCAAGCTTGACAACTTAGCTAGCCCAGCACGACCCACAACAATTCTCCGGCAGGACACCTAACTTTAACGGATTCACATAATCCTACCTCACCTGCAACCAAAATCACCAGGCAGAGGCCCCCACCAGCATGTCGAACCTCTCCGGTCAGTAACTCGACAATACATTGACCGGCCTCCAGCACCACTCCAGGTCCCTAAAACGTCACATGGACAGCCCAAACTCTTCCATAATTTAAAACGTCCCCAAATTTACTGCCAGCATTGCCCAAACCCCAAAATCATTCAGCACTCATACCCTAACTCACATTTGTAGCACTTCTGACCAGACAGCCCCAACACGCCATGAAATCTAAACGTTTCCAGCCATTTCCTATAGTTCTAGTTAGTAAAAAGTATTATTAGGCGGGGCACCTAGATACAGAGAGCATCTGCCAAATGCCCTAATCTTACTAGAAAGGACGGCAACGCCCTATATTATTGGATGTATACGGACACCGGAATAAACCTTTTAATTCTTAAGCGAAACCATAGCTCTTTTTTGTATTTGTGTGTTTGTTAACAGAACTCTCTTTGTCTCTTTTTTTTTTTAACAAAAAAGGGGCCTGCGTTTTTGCTTTAAGGAGGACGCAACTAGCCAACCCCCCAACACACACACACAACTCTTAAGATCAGTGCTAACAAGAAAAACCAGATTTGCTAGCGTCATCCCTTTTCCTTTGCCCATAAATACTCATTTAGTTTCAACACAATCATAACAGGATCACTTCCGACCTACGCTCCTAGCCACCCCACCCCCAGTCCTTAGGACCCTGTTCGGAGGCGCTAGCTGCCTCATCCCAGAGCCCAAAATGAACGGAACACTTTAAACAAAGTAACCCTTCAACCATTTAAAAGCCACCTCCTTATATACTCACTTTCCAAATTCCATGTCCTTACCCCACGCTGAAACTCACGACCCACCTAATATCCACGCACAATACCTTAGCTAGCCATGCCCTATTCATGACAATTCTTCCACATGGCACCTGATTTTAATTAATTTACCAGATCTACCCTAAACCATACTTAATACCGACTAGCCAATGCATTAGCCAGGCCCTCAAGGCTCTCCCGGCAGCAGCTCGACACTGCTCCAACCGGCCTCCGATACTACACCCAAACCTTACTACGTCAAATGAACGGCTCTAACCCCTTCATAATTTAAAACACACTTACGTTTACAACTGGCATACCCCAAACCCCAAAATCATTTAGCAACCATACCCAAACTCACCTCCATAGCACTTCCTGACCGGCAGCCCCAACGCACCAAGAGCGTCGCAGGGGATCCTTGTTAGCCCAGACTCACATCCCTTGCCCTATATGTTAGTGTATACACAATACAAACATTTTTCGGGAACCACCAGATATCCTTGGTCCCTCATGTTAGTCCCTTCCTCCGGCTCACCACCTCTCTCACAGACCTAACTGCACTGCTACACCGCCGCCGTCAGGAACCATGTTCCGCGATCACAGCCCCACCACGCCCCCTTTTTGATGCTAATATGAAAATTAAATTCTTTCCCTTTGACGCACAAGATAATTCAGCCACGATACACTTTGCCCATGTAAAACGACTATCTGCATATATACCCCTTTCCTAATCCAAAAACCATATTTTTATGCATTTCCCGACACTCGCCGGGTGGGTTTTCATTCCATATACACCCGAACCTACCACCTCAGACACTGCATTCATACAGAACATCTTACCTTGAAACCTCGAAGCTTGACCGACCGTGCGGTCTCTCTCTAGACCCCGCCATTTTAGTAACCCAGGCCGGAGCAGTCTTCTTGCCTGATCTATCTTAATCCAACACGGAGTCTGCACCGCACCCGGCCACCCTTAGCCCAACCCTATAAATAGACCCACAGGAGTCCTATAACAAGCCTATAACTAACGCACATCCTTCTTAATGCCCCAAAGACTCAAAGGGGCCCTCCCGACCCCAATCAAAACATGCTTACATCGTATAGCCAGATCACTCACTGTCCCACTAGTCCCCTAAGCACCTGCACCCCCCATAATCTAGACGCCTGTCACTAACTTCACGTAAAAAACAGCCAAAATCCCTTTCCCTTACTGCCTAAAACACCCGAAGCTGAATTTCTGCGTGCGCCCGTCATCGGGAGGCTAGGGCTGGTCAGGCCACTAGCTCCACCCAGCCCAACAGCACTCTCCCCATAACACCACTCCAACCCATCAAGAACCCGCACCCTTGCTAACCCTTTCCCCTAAACGGTGCCTCCCTAAAACGTGCCCCCACTAACCCTTTCACCCTCATTCGCCCAATCGCCAGGCCTTGCAGCCTACACCCATAACCAGGTAACCCTCCGCCTTACCCAGAGCTCAATGGAGAATACCCAAACCCGAACTCCTACTCGCCATCGAGGCGTCCCCCTTAAGGCGGCAAACTCAAACCCGATTTCCGTGCTCTAAGCAATAACCTAAAACCCTTCAAAGAACAAACCCGACCCAAACCCGAGCTCCGAATAGAGCAATCCATAACCCTTGAGTCAGCTGAGTCACCCCTTCGGGCCTGACTCGCCTAAAATGGTTTAGTGTCCCTTTAATCCACCATGCAAGAAACAATGCTCTTAGAGAGTCCAAACAGGCAGGAGAACAAACCCTGAGGCTGCCCACATCAACAGGGAGTTGTCCCCCCCGCAAATGTTGAAGGGCCTAGTCCTAAGTATATTCCTGTATCGCCCGGTGGCACGGGTGATAAAGGCAGTGCGTGATCATTGTGTTCAGGCAAACGCTTTAGTAAGAAGAAAATTGAGAAAAGGGCGAGAGTATCCACTGCGGTGGTAAAGCATGGCGAGTGATAAGCTTCACAGAGAGGTAACAGACTATCTAGAACACAATAAAGCTGGATGGGTACCACTTCGTGGATTTAGGCAGGAGCAACAGGCCTACAGAAACTTAACAGGAGACGGCAGAAACGTAAGAGGCAATCGTGGAGGACCACGGCAAGACTACTTTACTAGAAGGGACCCAGTTCCTGGTAGGTGAATGCAGAGCAACATGCAAAAGGTGATCAAGTCCTATGCCTGTGGAGGTGAAGGGCACAGAACTAAAAAGATTCCCAGCTGCATTATGTCTGCCAAGAGGGAGGGGCAGAGGTGCCGGAGGTGCCGGAGGTGCGGGGCAATCGGACACTGGGCTACCGGGTGCACTACACAGACTGACTGCAAGCAGAATGCTCCCAGGGAATCAGCTCTCAAAATGGCTAAAGGCGAAGCCTGTACATCTGCAAGACAGGGAAGCGGACATGCCTAGGTGGCGAATGGGACTATGAAACTAGCTATAAAGTAGAGTCCACTAGCCCTACAAGCGGGACGAAGACTAACAATAACGACGGCAACGTCCCGAAAATGTTACTAATCGATGACCCCAAGTCCCAACGACAGGCGAAAGGAGACAACTTGGGTATTAGTAAACGGGGGACTGGTTCAGTACGCAGTCTCAATAAGATTGTGACTCCGCGTTCTTTATTTTCTTAGCAAAGATGTCACATGGACAAATTGGGGCGACAAGAGGGATCAACTTTGCTGCTACATAAAATGCAGAGAAATAAAGACCGTTTACGGCTTAATCAAAATGCACTAAAGTCGGCTAGTTACACAAGTAAAATTGCAAAGCCGTGCTCTTTACCGTGAACAGTGGCGTCACGAAAATTAATTGAGACTGTAAGACAAATTCACAGCACGTTTACACCTAATACAGAGGAGTCGTGTAGGCAAACGAAGAGGATTGGAAGAGCATCTAAAAGCCGATGAATTGAAGTACGCACCAACAGAATTACATGGGAATAAAACACCTATACAAGATCATACTACATTTGCGTTGCAAACAATTGCGGAATCTAAGTACAAATCGAATGAATTCAAATGAGTGGATTTTAACGGGGATGCATCAGATAGCTGACAGAATTAGAACCAAGGCGGTAGCATGGTTAGTCAAGGGAAATTCGAAGAATTGCATGGCAAGGGATCGAAGATGCCCGAGAAGACCAAGCCTAACAAGTATCCTGAAGTCAACAAAAACCTAATCAATGGATATATTTCAGCAGCATTAGAAGGGGGAGGTGCTTTATGGTTACTAGAAGTTCGAGTAGGTGAAGATCGATTTGAGGTACTGGCGGACACCAGTGCTAGTCAATCTTTTGCCGCTGCAGGCGTTGTCGTGTCAACAAGGTGGCCTGCAGAAGAATTAGGCATTACAATTAAAGTCAATATGGAATCGGGCGACGACTTATACGTGGAGAAAGTGGGAGAATAGGCTACATTTGCAGTACGCGATTTGAGCACCACCGCGGATCTATTAGCAAGTTCCATACCCTATAATACTTGAGACGGACTGGCTACAGCAAAAATCTATCCTTTAGGACTTTAGCCTGTCCAATTTTATTGAATGGCGCAATTGCAAACAATTATTATTACCTGCTCATGCGAAGAGTGAAAACAAATTCGATGGAAAAGAAGAAATACATTAGCTACCTGAAGATAAACAGGATAAACAACTAGCAGCCGAAGCTAGACAACAGATGGAAGAAGATGCTCAACGTTTGGGAACAGAAGAAGCTACGCACTTTGTGGGAAAACCTCCCCTTATTTTTGTAATTAGAGGCAGACGTCCCCTTAGGAATCGAAAAGTGGCACCGGAAAAAGCGAATGTTTCGAGCATCTTAGTCTTGACTACCAGCTGCTCTAGACTCCCAATGACGACCTAGAGAGCCAGTTAACCCAATAAAACTGTTGTAAATAATAATATTCGCCGTTTCCCCTTATATAATGGGACTGATGTACTCCCCGGATACAGGATCAGAATCCTTAGAAGAGCTGGAAACCTACAGGAAATCTCACGTCACCCTGCAGCTGGTCTCTAAGGATGCAGAAACTGAAATCACTGCAGAAAGTGAAATCTCACGATTCCTGCAATCAGCTGTCATTAAACGATAACACAACAAATAATTCAAAATGTTATACTCTAATAGCTCAAACACAGGCACGAGCTTATATATGGCTGGGACAGACGCAGCCTTATAGGTATGTCCGGCGTGGCGTCTGCAAGGATAATTCTGCCTTTGTAGAACAACCACAAGGTTTCAACTTTACTCATAAGCTTAAAACATTTATATCAAATGTCTTTAAAGTGTTTTCAACAAGCCAGATGAAGGCACAAAGTTCTGACAAAAAGTTCTCACCAATGTTCTGACCGGTCCTTAAGGTGCTACCGGCCTCCTGCAGCCTGTTCCGGTCCCCTAGGCCGCCATGTCAGGCAGCCTCTTACCTTTACAAGTCACCGACCCTTGTATTAAAAAAAGATCTTTCATAAATCATTTTACCTTTATGTTAACTAAATGTAATTAAATTTTAACATAAGCATTCCACGAAACTTCAGCACGCCACAGGCTTAATCCTGAAGTGAAGCACGCCTCAGCCGTAAGTGTAGTGTTATCCCCTATAATTCCCTCTTTTTTTGAAAGAAAGCAAAGCAGCTCAAGTAGCGTTCAATCAATCTGGTAGCAAATTATTTTCATATCACAAACTTTTCACGAGAAACGCCATGAGACACTGAAACGCTCCTATTCCTCCACGCACTTTCAAATAATGTCAAATTTATGGATTTAATATAACTTACATGCCAAACTGTAAATCCAAAGCATCTCACTCTTGTGCTATACAGGATCTTCAATAACTGCGCAAGCAGTGACAGGCCTGAGCCTGCTTGCCCCCTAAGTTTTTACGGCCTACAAAGCGCGGAACACCATTGACTCCATTGATTTAGCACTTCTTCTTTTCTTTTCGCTCTGGTTGATTTTCGGGTTCGAGACGCACCGAAAGTTCGTAGAAGGGCTTTGCTGCCTTCGAGGTTTTCTAGGGGTTCCCATGTTGCTGCTGACTCCGGAAAGCCCTTCCACTTTACCAAAAACGCTTCTCTATTGCCTTTGCCTTTCAAATTCAAAATGTATTCGACCTTGGTTACTGGATCCTCATTGTTTTGCTGTTGGACTGAGGGATCCCAACCTTCAGCCTGTCTCATCCTGGAGTCTTGCTTTATCGCATTGAGGAAAAGACACGTGAAACAACAGGATATTGAGTCATTGAGGAGGGTGATTTTAAACGATAAGCTGCTTTACCAATTTTGGCTTTAACAGGAAAGGGTCCTAGACAACATGGATAAAACTTAGCTATCCCTCTTTCTTGCATGTATCTCGTAGATAGCCAGACCCTGTCTCCTACTTTGTACTGAACGTCCTTGCGATGCTTGTTTGCACAGTATTGTTGTGCTGCTTGTGCCTCGGTAATATAAGCAGCTGCACGATTGGCAAGCTGATGAAAAAGCTTCGTCATTGGTGGAAAGCCAATTGGAGGCAGTTCCTTAATAATATCAAGGTCTGCTGACCTGAGAAGATTCTCGCCAATCATAACTTCTAAAGGAGTAAGTCCTGTGCTATCGTGTACTGTGCAGTTGTACGCAAGTTCCGCTGCTGGGAGTAGATCTTCCGACGCACCTTCATCACTTTGATTAGAAGCACGTAGAACTTGTTGGATTATTCTATACACTTGCTCAGTTTGTCCATCTGACTCAGGATGCGAGGAACTCAAGAATTCTCGTTTGATGTCTAAACGTTTGGACAGTAAGTCCGAAACTTCTGCTGTAAATCTGGGGTCTTGATCTGATGTGACTACCGTTGATAACCCCTGATAGCGCACAAGCCTCTCTGCTAATAAAGACAGATCTCCGTCTGCTGTGAGCATTGTTGGCGTAGGAATAAAGTGCGCCTTCATGCTCATCGGGCCCACCAAAGTGAGTATTGCATCGTGCTTCTGTTTCATCTTTGGCAGGCCTGTAACAACATCAAGACACACACTTGCCCGCATCCGTATAGAGATTTGCAACAACTGTAGTGGCCCTGCGGGCTTTGCACTGATTGACTTACCTGCTCTGCAACGAGGACTTGACTCCACATAAGTATGCGAGTCGCTTCTAATGCCAGGCCAGTAGGAACCTTTTGCCAACATGTCGTACCTCTTGAGCACTCCCATGTGACCTGCTGTAGAATCATCACGACATTTATAAAAAACACGTTGCTTGCATTGAACTGCTGAGGGTACACATATGTGCTATAGTTTTTGAATATATATAAGTAGTAAATCACCGCTAACTTTAAATTGACGTCCCACAGAATTTAATTATTGACACAGCACATCATGCTGTTGACGTGCGCCCTTATGAATGTCACAAAAAAAAGGACATTCCTGCAACGCACGAACCCACTGTTCACCGCCCGCACTGAGTTTGTGTGCTGGTGTCATTTTCTGTGGGACTTCGCGAATAGTTTCCCGCTTATATTGCGCACCGCTATTTTTATTGGAGTTCTATTTTGACCGTATGACTGCAAATGGAGTTTCATCAACTGTTGCAGCAGTAGTGTCCATTTCTTTGGCTTCATGTTCATCTGCATGTTCCTGTTGATGCTCAGGGTGACGTGATAGGCCATATGCTGTCACGTTGTCTGCACCTTCATAATATTTAATTTTGATGTTTTGGAAGTCCGCCAAGAAAATCAACCACCTATATAGACATCCTAATACGTATTTTTTTCCTTGGGCTGCTGGAGATATTGCAAAGCACAATTATCTGTATATACTCTGACATCCGCTGTTAATATTTGTTTTTGCCATTTCTCTAGAGCTCCTATAAGTGCTAGCAGGTTTTGATCGTACATCGAATAATGTTGTTCTCCTGGAGAGATTTTCTTGTTGAGAAATCTTAATGATTTCCGGCCTTGATCTAACACTGCACCCTCAACGTCTCCCGAAGCATGTGTCTTAAGTATGTAGGACCTGCTTGGCTCTAGAATTTGTAAAATCACGTACTTTACCAACTTGTCATACAATGCTCGAACTGCTGCTGACTGTTCTCCAGTTCATTTAAAGTCATTTCCTTTCTTAATCAGTTCGACTAGAGGTCCTGCAGTTTCTCCGGATTTCATCCCCCTAAACATTTGGCAATAATTAACAGGTTCCACGAATTATTTAGCTTGCGTGTCACTCTGCAATACTTCAGGCCAAATAGGAACAGCTTGAACTTTTGACGGACCGGGAGTAACACCTTCTGCAGCCACTTTATATTCTAAATACTCGATCGAATAAGTCCCAATTCTACACTTCTATATCTTGAAAAACATTTCGTTGACCTTCTGAATGGATAAAACCTTGTCTAGTAGCCTCGCATGGCTCTCAACGTCAGGGCTATAAACAAGACAATGCAGGTAAGCAATTACCCCTCTGCCAAGTAAACCTAAGAACATATGATTCATTATAGCCTCAAATATCCCTGGTGCTTCACTAAGACCAAGCGGCATTACCTTAAATTCATACTGTCCCATGCACGTCTTGAAAGCGCTTTGATATTGGTTCTTTGGCTCCACTCTAATCTGTGGAAAGCCTAGTTCCATGTCGGTTATCGTAAACGCTTTGGCGCCGTGTAGCATGTCTAGAATCTCTTGTATCGTGGGCGACGGAAATTCTGGGGATATCGCCATTGCATGTAGTTTTTGATAATTAATTACCATTCGATATTGTTGCTTTCCAGCTCCGTGCTCTTTCTTATTAACGAGCATTGAAGAACCTGCAATAGCAGACGATGTCATCGAATTCCACCTGGCCTGCTTCAGCTGCTTCAACATCTGTCGCTGTGGCTTTAATCCTTCAGGTCCAAGCCTATA
>JRZD01000001.1:44043-75716 GCA_000826945.1 Eimeria nieschulzi
CGTTCAGGTGGTAATCCTGGTGGGAGGTAGTCCTTAAAAATTTCGCCGTACCTGCAAACCCAATTGGTGATTAACGCAGGACATTTGCATCCTGGTCCTGCAAACCAGGCTTAAAGTTTTGAATATGTTGGCCCCTTTTACTGTGTTCTTGCCCTAAAGCCTTCATTAACTGCTTCAACTCCTATCTGCCGATCAGCTCCTTTTGATTCAAACCCATAGTCCTTATTTATTGCTATGCTCGCGCTCCAGCTTCTCGACTTTCCCTCTCCGTCAACTACATCCGCATAAATTAAGTACAATTTCCCGTTTTTTTTGGTTGCTCACTTTACTGTTAATTTAATTGCTTAAGTAGTTTCTTGATGGGCGCCAACTTGTGAATTTTCTTATATGTTTTGTAGCTCTTCCGCTCAGGTCTCACAAAAACGTCAGGTCTTTCATCCTATAGTAGTTCCACATCCCGTTCCATCTGCTTTCTGTCTTTTTTTGCTAACTGTTTGTCTTGCGTGTTTTCAGGCAATCCAGAAATTTCCTCTTTTATTTCACTTTTATCACCACCTTTTATTTCAACCGACAGCAGTTTCTTTCCTTTCGCCCATTGAATTCAATTACGCATATTGAAAAACATTCTTCTTGTATACCAATCCGTTCTTAGTATGACGGAGTGAGGCACTTTCGCTATCAACAAATCCGTACATGTGGGCAATTCTCCCAATGTGAACTCAGCTTGCTTTACAATCTTCTCCACGAATAGGTCATCATGGGATGGCACCCTAAACGTAAACCTGTTGTCCAGATCCTCTGAAGGCCACTTGGTCAGTGCAACAACGCTTGGAACGAGAAAAAAAATTCGCTTTCGCCTGTAAAAACCAGTGCTTCAAATCGCCTGTCACCGACCTGAACCTGAAATAGCCATACAGGACCTCCGACTTCTGGCCCAGCCGAAAAATGCACATCATATTTATCAAAAGCGATGCGGCAATTGCTTGCTTCGTTCAATGGTTCTTTATACAGATATTTCGCTGATTTAACAGCAACACAAGCCATACTTTGACCCCTCGCAGATACGGGCAATAGCACAGGATCCCCTTGAGCATGATCCAAGCATTCTTCGCAATCGGGGACAATTACGGGCTCTTCAGATTTGATGACCGGGCTTCCTGGTATTTGGTCCGGCTGACATCCAGCTTGTTGAACTTTTAGGACTCCGCTTTATTCCTGCTCGTCTCACCAATTTCGTCCGCTGGCGTCGTTGACTTAAGGTATAGCTTAGGCCACGGTATAGATGCTTTTCGTAATCCGTAATTTATTGATCACTCCTCACAACTTAGCTCACCGTTAAAAAGATTTTCTGGAGTCCTTAACCCTCTCTCTGAATGACGCACTTCTTGTGGCTTATTGGCTCCAAGTTGACGTCGTACACAATGATTACTTGCTCCGTGCCTGAGTTGACTTGCCTCAAGAGTCGCCAGGGGACCATTGAGCAATGACGCAGTATGCGTATTATAAGGGTGAGTGACCATTTTAGTCCTTAGTCTCGCACCAGTCGACTCTGCTTCACGCCCAGGTCGGAAGGCCACGCCTCCACTTAGGGCCGTTGGTCTCTTACCATAGATGGTTTGCTTTTAGTGCCCTTCACCTTGAGTTCGTTTGAATTGTTCAATCCGAAATTAGGCTGAGTAGAATGTCCCACGCCGTCGCACCTTCGACATCTTTGCCCATCCCACCTGGAAGCTATGTTTTCGTTAGGACACTCTGTACCTTCATCTCCATCGTCTCCACAGACGTAACAATTGGCTGGGTTCTGTTTGTTTGCCTGTATCCATCGCTCTGGCGGATTGTCCCCTTTAAACCTATGGTCATTGCGTGCTTCACCTCGATCCTCACCAATCCTTCTGCTACGCCCTCGATACACTCGATTGCCCAACGGGTCTTCTCTGTTCCCGTATTGTGGAAGACATCTAGTGACTGAGCCATCTGTATCGTTATGGGTTATTTGACTCGGAGCATGCGTTCGGGTTCGGTTTGCTGCTTGAAGGGTTTCGGGTTGTTCTTTTGAAGTGCAGGGTTCGGGTTGGGTCTGCTGCCTTCACGGGGACGCCCCAACTGGCATGCGCGGGTTCAGGCTTCGGTGTACCCTTTTAGGGGCATCGGCCATAGCGCGTAGGGGGTTACGGGTCTAGATTGCAAGGCCTGATAAGTACGTCTAAAGAGCTCTGAAGCCGCATTTACATTGGCGCAGTATAGCTAGAAGGGTTAGCTAAGGCAAGAATTCACAAGGGCCCGGGAAGATGTGTTAAGTGTGTGCCGTCAGGCTCGGTGGAGCTAGTGGCCTGGCCAGCCTTAGCTACCCGAGGGCTCGCGTACTCACGAATGTAGTTTCGGACACCATAGTCAGTAACTAAAGGGAGTTTGGGCTGTTCTTTTCGCGAAGTTAGTGACAAGCGTGTCTTGGTGAGGGGCGCAGGTGCTTAAAACACTGGAAGGACAATGAATGGGCCTGCTATACGATGTGAGTAGGTTTTGAATGGGATTGCGAGGGCGCGTGTGAGTCATTGGGGTGCTCAGAGAGGTGTGCGTAAGCCACAAGCTTGTCATAGGGATCTTATGGGTTTGTTTATGGGGTTGCGCTAAGGGTGGCCGGGTGCGGTAATGATTCCGTGTTGCATTAAAGCAAAGTAGGCTGGAGAGTGTTTATAGGATTTTCTGGCATGGGTTATTAAAGTGGGCAGGGTTTGGAAAGAGACCACATGCTTGATAGAGTTCCCCGGTTTGAAAGTAAGGTGTTCTCTGTGGATGCGGCTTCTGGGACAGTCGGTTTCGGTGTATTCAGGCTGCAGGCCCACCTCGGAAGTGCCGCATAATCTATAATTACACGCTTACATCCATTCGCGCTTTCAAGACAAACTCTACCTTCACACAACTTCAATGCAAAATGCTTAAGCTTTTTAAGCACGAGAATGGACTTAACAAAAGCTTAGACCCAAGGTCAGGAGCTGCCAACCCCCAAGCGATCGCAAGCTCCCATATGCTCTGTTCCGCGGCTTTCAGGTGCTTTCCTAAGCTGCATTCAGCCCTGAAATATCATGGGCTTAAGCTTCAAAAATACGTTCTCAAACAACGTCAACCTGTAACTCAAAGCCATATAAGCCTCAACATGTGAAGCGCTCATTCTCACACAACACCCAAATGCTTAGACAAAACATTCATAATCCCTCAATGCTAACACCACCAATTGTAGTAAAGGCAATTACCGCAAGTTTACTTGTTCCTAAACATCATTTAAGTGCATATGTGAACGCACGGCGGAAGCTCAGTGCTTAAGCCAAGGACGCGTGAGCCCTGATTGTAGTCAAGTTGATTATACTTTGGGACACAACCAATTCCTTACCCCACCGTGTCTTGCTATTGGCGGGGCTTCTGTCGCCGCTCTGTAACATCCACCGCCGCTTTCTGAACAAACTCTAGGTTAGAAAAACTTGAATGGAAAGTCGTTAAGCGTTCTAAGCACGAGCACGGACATAACAAACGTTCTGACGCAAAATGGAGAGCTGCCAACCCCCAAGCCATCGCAAGCTCCCATATACTCTGTTCAGGGGCTTTCACTTGCTTTCCTACGCTGAGATCAGCCCCGAAATACACGGGCTTAAGTTACTACATTAATTTCTCAAACATCAACATGTAATTCAAAGCCATATAAACCTCAACAGGTGAAGCGCTGATTGTCACATAACATCCAAATGCATGGACAAAACACTCATAATCCTTCAATGCTAACACCACCAACTATAGGAAGTGCGCCTAACGGAAGGGTACTTGTTCCTAAACACAATTTAAGTGCATATGTGAAACGAAACAAGCGCACGGCGCAAGCTCAGTGCTCAAGATAAGCACGCCTGAGGCGTGATTGTAGTCAAGTTCATTATACCTTTCGGACAGAACCAATTCCTTACCCCTCCGCGTTTTGCTGTCGGCGGGGTTTATGTGGCCGTTCCGTGACATCCACCGGCGCGTTCTAAACAAACTCTAGCTTAACACAACGTCAATGCAAAATGCTTAACCTTTCAATAAACGAAGACGGACGTAACAAACGTTCTCACCCAGGATCTGTAGCTGGCAAGTCCTAAGGGATCGCAAGCTCCGATATACTCTGTTCCGGGACTTTCACTTCCTTTCCTTAGCTCCATTCAACGCTAAAATATCTGGGGCTTAAGTTAATAAATCAATTTGTTAAACAACATCAATATTTAACTCAAAGGCATATATGTCTCATCTTGTAACGGGCTGATTCTCACACAACACCCGAATACATAGACAAAACACCCATAATCCCTCAATGCTAACAACACCAACTATAGGAAGAGCGCTTAGCGCAAGTTTACTTGTTCCTAAACATCGTTTAAGTGCATATGTGAAAGAAAAAAAGGGAACGGCGCAAGCTCAGTGCTTAAGACATGGACGCCTGAAGCGCGATTGGAATCAAGTTGATTATAGCTTTGGGACACAACCAATTCTTTACCCTACCGTGTCCTGGTATCGGCGGAGCTTATATGGCCGCTCTGTAACATCCACCGGCGCTTTCTAAACAAACTCTAGCTTAATACAACGTTGATGTAAAATACTTAAGCTTCCTAATCACGAGGACAGACGTAACAAATGTTCTCACCCAGGATTTATAGCCGGCAACTCCTAAGGGATCGAAAGCTCGCATATACTCTGTTCCCGGCTTTCAGCTGCTTAGCTAAGCTCCATTCAACGATAAAATATCAGGGGCTTAAATGAATAAATCAATTTGTTAAACAACATCAATATTTAACTCAAAGGCATATATGCCTCATCTTGTGAAGAGCTGATTCTCACACAACACCCAAATGCATAGACAAAACACCCATAACCCCTCAATGCAAACACCACCAACTATAGGAAGAGCGCTTAACGCAAGATCACTTGTTCCTAAACACCATTTAAGTGCATATGTGAAACAAAACAAGGGAACGGCGCAAGCTCAGTGCTTAGGACAAGCACGCCTAAAGCGTGCTTGTAATCAAGTTAATTATAGCTTTGTAACACAACCATTTTCTTACCCTACCTTGTCTTGCTATTGGCGGGGCTTATGTGGCCGCTCTGTAACATACACCGCCGCGTTCTAAACAATGTGTAGCTTAATACAACTTTGATGTAAAATGCCGACACCGTTTTAGAACGAGAAAGCATTTCACAAACGTTCTGACCCAACACCAGCAGCTCCCAACTCGTAAGGGATCCCAACCTTTCAAATACTATGTTCCGGGGCTTGCAGCTGCTTTGCTAAGTTCCGTTGAGCGCCGAAATATCATGGGCTCAAGCTAGTAAACTTAATTCTTAAGCAGCATCAGCACTTGACTTAAAACCATATAAGTCTCGACATGTGAAGGGCTGATTCTCACACAACACCCAGAGGCATAGACAAAACACTCATGATCCCTCAATAGAAACACCACCACCTATAGGAAAAGCGCGTAACGCAGGTTTACTTCTTTACAAACAACATGTAAATGCATACGTGAAACGACGCAAGGGCATGGGGCAAGCTCAGTGCTTAGGACAAGCACGCCGGAACCCTGATTGTAGTCTAGCTCATTATACCTTTGGGACACAGCCAATTCGTTACTCCACCGTGTCTTGTTATCAGCGGCGCTCATGTTGCCGCTCTGCAACATCGACAGCCCCTTTCTAGACAAACTCTAGCTTAATTAAACTCCAATGCAAAATGCTTAAGCATTTTACGCAAGAGAAAAGACTTAACAAAACTCGTTACCGAAGATCAGGAGCTGCCCACCCCAAAGGCATCGCACGCTCCCACACGCTTCCTTCCGTTGCCATTGGCTGCTTTGCTTAGCTGCTAGGGAAATAGGTATATGACCAAATGGTGGCTCTACGTAGGCAAAAGGTACTATCGAGTCGGGTATGGCTGGTGATCGGATCGTAGATGGGGGGCGCGAGGAAGCCGTCCTGTAGTAATAGACGTGTACTATGCCCTAGCTGCCTCGGCAGTTAAAATAACGGTCTTCAATTTCAACATAAGAATTGAAAAAGGAGTTCGGGGGGAACTGTAGTACTTCTGTGCATACGTTCGCGTTGAAGGCCCTGCAGTGTTAGCTTTATATGAGGAGTATTGGAGCTGGTGCAGGGACTAGATGGACGCAATGAGGATCCTTGATAATTCCTGAACTATGTTCAGTTTGTGTGTATACAAGCATAAAGGGCTACGGATATGGTTTCAGCCTAATAAAGACCCTCTCGGACGCTCCTCGTCTGTTGCGGCTGTCTGGTCAGAAGGGCTACGAATGTGAGTGGGAGAAACTGTGCTAAAGGATTTTGGGATTCAGGGTATCTGAGTCGTGAGTTGAAGTAAGTTTTAAATTATAGGGGCGGCAGCGCCTCCCCCCGTGACCCTTCTGGATTTAAGAAAGGTACCAGAGCGGGGTCAGTACAGGGTTGGGCTTCTGCTGCGAAGGACTCGAGTGACTAGTGGAAATGTGAGCCGGTTGACTTTGGGTGTGACACAAGATGGATTGCGTGGATGAATGAAAAGTAGGTGTCCTGTTCAAAAACGGCCGTAAGTGGAGATCAGCTAACTGAGGTACGGGGCTGGGGCCTAAGTGGGCTGGAAGTTTCATGTTAGAGAATGGAATCGGGCTATTAGAATAAGGATGCATGAAAGTGGTCTCTGTTGAAGTGGACGCATTTCTAGGTCAAAACCTGTTCTGTTCGTTTTAGGTTCGAAGGTGAGGCTGCTGGCGCCCCCGAAGATGGGCGTATTTTTTGAAGCGGGATTGGCGAGCAACGCAGGTAGGAAATGTTTCTGCTATTGTTGTAGAGAAAAGAAATACAAACGTTAAATGAGAAGGAAAAGGCCGACGTTACTGAGCTGGAGGTTGCGCTAGTGATGCTTTTCTTGACACTTGCGCGTGTTGGGGGTGCGGTAGCTAGGTTTTGCCTGGAGTAGGAACGCACGCCGCTGCCTTAAATGAAGGAGGAAGAGAGCAAGACAGAGAGCTTTTCCTTGATTAACACAACTTTTAAGAGAAAACTGCGATTTCCTAAGGGCTATAGAACCTACTGTTGTGTGCTACTTACTTAGACCTGGTATCTTCGAGCAATATTGTTTATAAAGTCGAGGGCACAATGTCGAGTCGCAGCTAGGTGTATCTAAGCGCTGCAGCATACCGCATAGACGCTTTTAGGCTTAACTATAGCATGCCGTTGGATGGGGCTAGATTATCTGAGTTATTTAGCACTTCTGTTATGTGCGTGTCGTACGTGAAGCTGTTCCAACGTAAAGCATTCTCATCCTTCGTGCCTAGCTTTGTTTATAACATTTCCATAGCCTGTACCAGCTACAAATCTGTGCTTCGATCACGGTTTCCACCATCTTATAAGGGGACCTACTTAGGAATCAATGACGTGTCATTTCAGGGGGCGGAGAGTGTCCGTCTGCCAGCACTTTGGCAAACTTCTGGGCCACCTGCTCGGTGTGCTCCTTGTATCTAATCTGCTGTAATCTTCTAATGGTCTTTCCCTTTGTTTGTTCACTGAAACGCGCCACCATCAACTGGTTGAAGCCTTCCCATTTAGAGGGCAAAAACTGTGGGTGATATACTTCCACTGAGCATGAATAGTCTATTGCGGCTCCCTTTAACGTCATAGACCCACGCAGAACACTTTCCTCATCCATGGAGGCCAGCAGATCATAGTGACAATTCGACACAGTGAGCCAATGTCTTGGATGAGTACCACCAACTTTTAAGCGGAATCCCTACAAGTATCTTCTTATAGTTCACAGTACAGGGCTCATCAAATGGCTCTTGCTTTAGAATAGTGCCTGCGTGTACCCCAATTCAAAATAATTAAACGCCTGGCCCCGCGGATTACTGCAAAGTGTGTGCAGCATCTTAGGCACGTATGCTCATGGTCACTCCACGTCCTTATTCCCGTCCCACTCCCCTGACGCGTGAGACGATGTGCGCCTTGCTCTGTCATTTTGTCCCAATCCCCTAATAACACCATTTCTATCTACAGCTAGTCTACACGCACTCAGGAGGTCCCTATACCACAGCGTATATAAGCAGAATGTTGGGGTTTCCTGCTGACGCAGCTAGATCCAATCTGCTACTACACTTCCCCACTAGCTCTGTCCATCAACAGGAAAACCTATTAGCATCGCTGCCTGACCCCAGAAAAAAGAACGAATACTCAAAGTGCATATAGCAAAATGTTGGGAAGTTAGAATGCCTTCCGCCAATATCGCCAGCCGTGAGAAAAGATCTAACTCTCTGTTCAGGCGTAGAGCCACTCGCTTCCCAGCTCCAGGTAGAGCATGGCTAGCTGGATATGCACAACAAATGGCTTTCCGATGACAGCAACGCCAGCAGATATTCTAGCTCAGTACCATCAACGCTTCCTCTCCTATTTTAAATTTATATTTATTTGAAGGACAACCCCAACGAAAAGATGTCCGCCCGGTGCTCATAGCAAACGCATTTTCAGCGTGAAGCATCTGTCTTGAGGCCCTACATACCTCATCCCAGAACTGAACACAAACGAAGCAGATTCTCAGTAAAATAATTTTTCATTCCTAAGAGAACCACTTCCATATTCCCATTTCGACAAACGCATTCCTTACCCTAACCTAGAGCTTTTAGGCAAATTAGGACCCAGGCCGATAACTCACCCGGTACATCTCCCCTCAAGTCCCCATATTACCCGATCTCTTACTTTTAAATAGTCTATCTAATTTTTCCTGAATCAGGCCGTAGGCTAACGTGTTTATACTCCCACATGCCATTCGAGCCTTTCCCAAACCAGCCGAGCACGCTACTGACAGGCCCTTTACACCATTTTGAATTTTTACACCAGTATCCTGACGGCCTAAATCCTTCCATACTTTACACCTTACCCACGTTTACTACGAGAGCAGCGCAAAGCCCAGAATCATTCACGTCTTCCAACCTAGGTCACGTTAGTACCAGCCTTGTGGAGACAGCCGCAAAACGCTAAGGATACCCCAAATAGACCTTATCAACGCATTGCATTATCCCTTACCGTATATACTAGTGTATTCCTAAAACAAGGAGAATTTGGGAATCATGAGGGATCCACACTATTTCTATCGGTTCCCTACCTCCATGACCCCTCTCCTACAGTGAAAAGTCCATGGGCGCCGACAGGAACCTACCTCACGTAGCAGTACAGTCTAATGATAATGCGTTTTTCAATTTTCACATTACAAATAAATGCTTTTCTCTTACCCCTGAGATAGATAGGCAACACTATTCTCACATCAGTGCACGATAGCCTCTTTACATATCCCGCCTCTCAAGCAAACCCTAGCCACAGCAGATTTGGCATTACCTCTCGCATTCATAGAACCGCCGGTTGCTTTATATTCTTGTTTCCGTTGCCTGAATACATATCAGCAGACATTTTCTGACGGTCGCAACGTCGGCTTCAAGCTATAAGCACCCAAACAGATGATCCCGGACACCGCAGCCGTACATAACGGCCTATATTAAAACCGACATACTTGATGAAGCCTGGGGGCGCTCACTATATCCCGGGCACTTTAGTTTCCCATGACGAAACAACTCGTGAACACTTCCCAGGGTTCCCTGCCTTAATATAACAGGGGGTGAAACCCGCACGCTCTCACCGATGGCGCAAACGCGTAATCAAACGTAAACAGTGGCTAAAATGCTTCTGTAGGGAACGAACACCTTTCTTAGCATCCCGCTGACCTAGATGGACCGTGGCAATTATACTTAAAAGCGTATTGACATGATTTCCCAACGGATCGACTGTCTCACAAAAGCCCAGAGTAACCATGCTTCCCATACTTACAGAATCAGCACTAACCTTTAGAGCAAAACACGCAAATTCATTTTTCTCAGTAAGTAAAGCGCCAAGAACTGCGTTCCCGAGGGGCGCAGGTCGTGGGGAAGCTAGCGCTGGCTAGGCTGCTAGCTCTACCAAGTCGAACCACACTCCTGCCATCCACCTATGATCCTTGCTGTGGTAATCACTCCGCTGTTTTCTTTTCCCTAAACAATGCTGGGTCAGCACGCTTCAGGACCCCCACCCGACGTCATCATTCCTCATAGGCTTTGACCCATAGCCTGTCAGCCCGGCGCGCATTGTCCGAGGGCCTTAAGGTTATTCCAGGCGGGATCTTTAACGCGTGCTAGCGATTACTGCGTCCTCCTAAGGCGGCCAACGCAACCCTTACCCGGCGAACAAAGCGATTAACTCAAAGCCCCCATAACTTTATCACCCCTGAGCTGCGGGCTCGCCACAATGGCTACAATCACAAAATCTGGCAGAGCAAGGCCGCAAAAGAGCCGCGACCACACAGACAACAAGACGAAGACGTCCAACCGTTCTGTTAACACATCCCCTGCCTCCTATGCTGCTTCCTACACCAGTAGCGGGGAAAAGGTGTTCTGCAAGCGAGTAACATCTTAGTCAAAGGACCACGTGGGGTTGGGCATATTCGCATGAGGGAGACAGGACGCTACGGTTTGACGTTTGGGGCAAATCAATTGCTTCATTCTAGAGGAACAGAATATTCAGAGCTTTTTTGAAAGGACCAGGGCAAGCAAGGTAGTTGCCAACGCTAGGAGAGTTTTGTGTGATTTTGAATGCCTGAAAAATTATGATTGCCACAGACTCCCACCAAGCAGCCTATCATACTCAACATACGCTGCATCCAACACCGCTCAATTCCATCTGGCCGAGGTTCCCACGGGCGTTAGGTAAGGAAGTGCTTATGGCTCCTAAATCAGGACGCTTCCGCGTCCACCCACCAGGGCACAGGTCTGCGGACTGCTAATCCCCTAGCTTCACGCACAGAACGCCCAGCGCTATGCTTCCTTGGGGGAAGTTGTAAGTCAAGCAGCTACCGCCATAACGCCGTCAATGAAAGTCAAAGCCAGCACTCTCATACAGGTGGCGAACATTTAGCCCACACAGGGGCATCAGAGCCCTACTTATCCCTAGCTCCTGGTCAAGCTGAACGTTGCCAAACCGCTTAAATCACTCCGAAATGCACTATCCATCGACCAGTATGCCTAGTGTAAATTGAACGTACAGAACGACCCGGCCCGCAAGAAAACCAGACCGATTTCCGACAGGCAGCCAGCCTTCCGCCACTCACATGACACTGCTGGGCTGCGCGTGGTACTGCCAGCGCCTCTATGCGTATCAGTAATTAGACTCATACTCCACCACCTTAAGTAACATTGTATATTAAAAATATCCTAAACTTTCAAGCATCCAACGACATAAAACCTTTGTAGATATAGTCCCTCCCGCTTTACCGCACCACCAGCCGGTGTTGAAGCATAACAAGCACATTCCAATACCTAAGAAGTTCCTCAGTACACCAAAGTGCTGCTCGATTATCTTAATATTCATAATAATTTTCATTGTAAATAATTAGACGATATGTCGGAAACGGGGCCCAGCAACAGCCAGTGCCCATCTGCAACACTTAGCGTGGAGGCGGTTTTTGGGAGCCCAATCCACTAGTCCCTTGGCATACACCACGAGATACGTCTGCTTTTTTAATTTAGTACTTATCAACTTGGTTGTGTAGTAAAACCATCATTTAATATGTACGTCTAGGGCGAACTCCCCGAGTAGAAAGGCGCACTGGCTTTTCACGTAGCTACATACACCATAAAACGCTTTTCCAGCCGCCAGCATCTCAATACCTGTGCCGCTAGACGCACGTCATCCACAACAACAGAAAGACAGTGTCTCCCAAAAGCCTTCTGGAGGCACTTCCCAGCCCTTAGGTAAACGATAGACCCCGGTACTTGTCCCAGAACAACAAACTATGTGGGCGACCTCATGATATACGGACCGTCGCTTTTCGCCTATTCAGTATGCGTACACGGAGCATCCGTTGGACAGCCGACTAGGTCCCGAGAGGTTACAGAAAGCACATTCGAGGACAGATATTGCTGTCGTTGAATATCACAACACAGAGGCCTAATCCTTGACTTTTTAGTTTTCGAATCCTAAGGGATAAAATCGTCAGGTCTCATTACCATTTATACGACGCGTGATGTCCACAGTGGGGTAGTGTCGTAATCACTCCAGAAAACCCAATTACCTTGTCTCCTAACGTTGTGGCTCTCCAAACAAAAGGAAGCCTGACGCCGAAACACGTCTAATGGGCTAACCTGGGACCTCTCCTTATAGGCGCTTCAGCTGGTAATTTGGCGTATCTCCGTGTTTTTTTTCTGACCGCTTCTACTCCCTAAGTGCTTTGCTTCTTGCGGGGTTTTCTAAAACAAGTCCAAAATTTTCTAGGGAACCCACGATCCCGGGAATAACGGTAAAGGGTGGTCGCATGGTTTTTTTTGCACCTTGGTGTTATTTACTGTTTGGCTCCCTATGTTCAACGAAATTGGTAACAGCATGGCCATTGGTTTCGGCCTTGGTCCATTGCGATGAAAGCCCCGATGCGGGCCACGGCCTGCGGATTGGCTATGTTCATTGGGCTTCGGCGAGGCTTAATGGTACAGAGATTTTAGTTTTAGGCAGCACGCCGTGGCTAATCGACGAATCTGTAAAAGACTTTCTGGCGACAACTTCTGGCGTGGGCCGATTTGCAAAAAGGTTAGCAGGGGTACAAATTCCTGTTGCGTTAGGGGGCTGCAGCTGCTAGGCGGATCGTGCTGCGGAACATACAGAAACTGGGCCTGGAATGTCAACCGAAGGTGCCCGGATGACAGAGTACCTAGCAAGTCAGCTTCGGTGTTTGACATGTGATGTTATTAGGGATACAGCCGTTTTTGTACCAGCAGGTACTTAGAGCTACCTAGGACAGGCGGTCAGGTTTTTAGAAAACTACCAGAAAAATATGGCAGCACGCTGTGGAATCTACATGGGCTTTTGTTACGCTGGGCAGGTGCTTCAGCCAGTTTTTGGCATGGTAGTGCAGGCGTCTGTTGGGCATGGGATAATTATAGAAATTGAATGCTTCCACGTGCCGAATTAGAATAACGGTGCTTAAGAATATTTTAGATAGTGTGGGAGACTAGCGTACGCTAGCCAGCAAAGTCTTTCACAATTGGTCCAACGGGGTTTATTAAAGGCGCAAGGGGCTAGCAGGCTACTGCTTGGAGGTCTGAGTCCTGTCTATGATAGGATTCTGTCCATGTTTGCGGTGTCTGCGTGATATGCTACGGTGTCTCCCGCTTTATAGCTCACTCAACGGCTGCGGAGATAGAATTTCATTGTTAATAAGGAAAGCGGAATAAAATCAATTGCAGGCCACATGAACAAAAAGTTAGCTTCATGCTCGATACGCTCGAGGGATGTTAGAAGCTGAGTGATCTAGAGCGATGCGTTAGTCACTAACAATGTATTGTAACTTCTGCACTTTGTAACGTAAAGCAAAGTCATTCATTTTTGTATTGGAGATAAAGATAAGTGTGGAAAGCCCGCGAAACGGAAAAGCAAGGTTTGTCACGGTTGCCCATTAATGTAGAAATTTGTGAGTTGCAGAGCAAGAGAAGTGTAGCTGTTGACTACATGGACAAGCCATTTTTGGACATGGCAGAAATATAGTTGTGTTTTCGTTAATATCTAAAAGATGAATAGTATCCTTGGTCTAACAATGAGTTTCCAGCACTTTGCTGGAGTTTTGAAATTCGCAGTCGTGCTACTATAAACCACATTTTCGCCATGAATCCTAACGTGTATGACGTTGTCCAGAATGGCAGGAGTAAGTTGGTGGGTATTAAAGTATGACAAAAATTAAAGTTTTTTCGGTTGGGCTGCATGGCGGAAAACAGTGTAACCACCGGAAAAAACGTTTTGCGCACTCAAAGAAAAAGCTAGTTAGTTGAAGGCTTCTGGAATCATAAAGGTCTATTGAATAAATGAAATAAAATGGAGTGATTTGGATAGGAATTCCATTAGGGGGAGGTGGATTATTCATGTTTTCGTGCATGGCTCTTGGTAGTCTGCGCATTCCACCGTAACTCCTGAATTTCGTTTGCAGCTTTGGTTTATGAAAGCGGGTTTTTTGCGGTTTTTAGCTTACTTTATTAGGAGTGTGTTCAATTCATTTTGGAGAAGGCAACTAGAAGCTGTCAAAAATTGAGAGGGCCCTGTTGCGCACGGGCAAAAATCAAATGTGCAAAATATTTACACAATAGCTTCGTAAAAAAATAATATGATGTCAAGACCATCGCTGAGGTAGTATGCTAAAATTTTACCTGTGCCGTGAAGTTTTGCCATCTGTATAAATATGCGTGTGTTGCGCAGATGTGTAGCCGCTTGCTTTTGGAACCAGACCAAAAATGCGATTTTTTGAACAGCAAAACAGTACAATTCTGTTACAAAATATGCAGATTTCAAAGGCCCTAAGCATTTTAATAAGAAAAAAAGTGAAATTCGTGTACATCCCTGAGTACAGCATCCGTATGCCTGGTAATAAAAGTAAGCTATTTGAAGATGCCGACGATATTTCATCGCCTTTGTAGATCATTGCTGTCCACCGAAAATGATGCGAACTATGTCAGAGCCGCTTGGAGTAATAAGGGGTACAGAGAAAACAAAACACTAGACCAAGTCCCCTGCTTCTTGTTAGGCCGTTGGCCTTTTAAAAAAAAGCTGTCGGCGTGTTGGTTTCCCCTGAATATTCGTGCATACAGTGGGGTGTGGAAAGCACGCAACCGTTAGGGCATCAACTTTTTTTGGTAGTAGAGAATCGCTAATGCTTCGGCCTTTTGACCCTAGTGCGTATCCCAAAGGCTAAATGCTTACTACACATTTTTAAAAATATCCCGAAGGCGAACCAACGAATGCAATGGACACGAAAGGTTTAAGTGTGAACGAGACAGTCGGAAAAACTGAGACAGTACGTCAATGCAGATGGCGTGCTTTTAAAGATAAAATGTTTTTACTAGGGTCCTATAATATAGGATAAATGCATAAAATTTCGTTTTTTTAGTTCAGCTGATTGATCTAGTGGAAACCCACAAAGCCTGCTTTTCCTAAACTTGGACCAGTGAACAGACACACAAAATTGGCAGAACCATTGTGGCATAAAAACTGTAACACCAACGACAGCGAAGAAGAAGGAAAAAACCGTGTTTTCCCATCAGAACCAATATCCGGTAATCCGGTCTCTCAAAGTATTGCCTACATCGTAGGATACCGTTGTATTTTTAGTGGGGACATCTCCCACACACACAAAAATGCTCAACTGCTTCTATGGCATGCATTGCTCTTATTCACCACATAAAACTTACTAAGTTCCCTAGGATAGCTTACCAATTTGACATCGCGTAGTTTTTATAGAGGTATCCCAACCTATTCCATAACAGGAATACGCAGAAAGACATTTGAAAAGCCCGCCATGCAAACCCCTGAACTGTTACACGCAGCCATTCGCAGCTTGACTATATAACGTCCATTATGGCCACATCCTATTTTTGCTAGAAACATCAGACTTTCAAACAGCAAAGAAAAAGCGTTTCCATTTCTTTCGTTTTTAAAAACGTCGAGCCATCTCTATGTAAAAACTTCCGGTCACAACGTAGCTTTCCTACTCTGCCTGCTTTAACAGATATTTTATTTTGCTAGGCTACACGGTCATGCCAGACCATACTGCTTGTCTACGATAAAAAAATTTGTGCGATGACATACATGTTTCCATAGCGGCCTCCAGTGCTTGATATTCGTCACGCTCAGCTGGTATTTTGGGAATACCGTTTTTTGTCGTTTTATTTTTTATACCACATCGTATGTGTTCATGGTTTTCGACGCTTTCCATGATGAGACTCCACAGCTGTGCAATCCTATCCATTTCTGATATCATGGCCACATACCGCAAGATATCGCGTCTTCTTGTTATAGCGCCGGTCCAGCTCGCGCTACATTCTTGCCCATGAGATAACTTTCACGAGGAATTTTTTTAGGCACCATGAAAATTTCAAACCATTTCATCCATGAATCGCAATCGACACATACACATTTTTTTCCAACACGGCGTGGAAAAATTTTTACGTCATCATCAATCTAATGTAATCCGGTGTTCAACAACCTAGAATTACACGCTGTCACGTATAGCTTTGCTAAGTTTCTTAGATACATGATTCCACAAAATCGACACTGTTTCCTGCATTATGACGCAGGTGCATCCGTAGCTCTCGCCAGAGCTACAGAGCAAAGAAGCTGGATAAGCAAAATTGCTTTTATGTCAGCCCTTTTATTCTACTTCATGCCCACAAGCATCATCACATTCTGACGCCGCCAGCTCATCGGTTGTAAGCGTTCGCTATTAGTTAGTCAGCCCTGCCCATCGATTCAACTTTCCACAAAACCCAACATCATTATTCCCAATTCCACCGACGTCTAAACTACCGGAGAAGTAAAAGCATCGTACGCGTATGTAAATTTTTATTGCTTTTGAAAGCGTGGCGTTTTACCTCAGAATTTTTGTAGCCATAAAGGCGAGCCCATTACCCTCGTGAATTTCTGGGTACTCTGGGTAATTAGGTTAAGAACGCAGCCTCACTCCTCCACTTGTAGTCGCTGAATGTAAATACAGCGGGGCCTAACCCTTTCACACGCGTTCCTCACAAACGCTGGCTTTTTCCATTGCTGGCGCGCCATACCTGAACGACCGTGTCGCTGGAATCGGGATTGCACACGTCTATACCTCACTTTTTCTGTCAGGTAATTATGGGCGTTAATCAAAATACTCAGGCATTTTGAAAATGAAATAGGGTCTGAAAAGAAGGGTTTGAACCATATTACCACGGTCCAACATGCTGGTTTGTCCACCAAATACTGAAGCGTTGTTGGGTAGCCTTAAACTACTGTTCCCCGTAGTTAATAACAACGTTATTTAAACGTGAAATGTTTTAAATTCAAAGTCCAGTTTGTAATGCAGTTTCAATCACGTGAATCCCATGACTCCTATAGGGTTCTAGCGTCTGCGTCCCTCACACCCCTTCCCGTCAAATGGCACGGTAAATTCTTTGTTGAAACATCAGATCGCACAGAATGAAGAACAAATGCCTTTTCAAAAAAAAAGCCTTCACGTTTAGATTTCAAAATTTGCTGTTTTTCATGTTGTCTTCATAATAAGTGACAAAACTGGGCCTTAGTAAATGTGTACTAGTGGCGCTAAGAGGATAGTTTCCACCCATGGTGGCCTACTAAATCCAGGTCGCTCACCAGGAACACAAAACTTTTTATTTATACTCCCACCTCGGATGTTCCTCATTCGAAATAAATTTGTCCACATTCCCGAAACATGCGGAAAAACTGAATATTGAGGCATGGCGGGGGAAGTGGTCGAACGGCCCTATGGAGTAAGGTTTGGTATATGCTTGAATTCTAAGGTACCTGCGTATGCTTTCTAGGGCACGTGATAAACGGCTACACCGGGTGTGGCATGACCCTGTGGACCAGCGCAAGTTGCTGGAGATTTTATCGCGTGCGACGCCTAACGGTCCCCTTTGACTACCGCCTTCACATTTGAAAATTCAATGGTGTTGTCGCCGTTTAGTTTCGCCGCACGACAGGAGCGTAAGACTTTAGCATCCCTTGCCAGCCTCACTAAGCAGAATGCTGAGTAACGTACTGGAGTTTATATGCGCCTGCTTGGCCCTTCCGCGTTTTACTAGGCTGGTCACAGGGCGCCCTCCCTAAGTAAAGGCACATGCAGGTGGGGAGGTGCTATCGTCTGGTATAATTGAATTGTTTTGGATTGTGTGTGTAATATCTAGTTGCGTCGCCTAATGCTCAGAGGGCTGGCCAGCCCTGAGTACCCGAAGTTCCGAGGCATCGAATAGATTCTTCACATGACCAGGAAAAGAAGCCTAAACGTGCGTTAGGCTCGTGCCACACAGTCGCCCAAAGATAGTGTGTGAGAGGTATTTCCAGACACCCAGCGTGTTTCTTGCGCTGCTAAAGAAAAAGCGAGAATGGCGCTGGGTCACGAGTCATGAAATCCTGCACCAGCTGGGGATTTAGTTATTATAGGAGCTAGCCAGGTCACCGTTCCTTATGTTGCTAGGTGACAATGTTTCCGCGGACCCCGTGAACAAGGCTTTACGTGGAGATGCTGATGGTCTTGTGCTTATTTTTGCGCTGTCCTGGAGGGCGAGTGTGTGCTTCCGTGATGCACGTTTCTCCCTCTGTCCCGTAAAATACTGAGGAATGCAATTGGGGTGTTGAGGGGATTCCCATGAAGGGGTCAACGCTCTAGGGGCACTAAAAAATAAGATGGGCTCTCTTGGGGCTTTTTGGGGACTATGTAAGACCTAATCGGCTGCGTGGCTCCAATGTAAAGCCTACATATAAGCGCACTTCGAAAAAGTTTTACCTTCTGGTCTTATTCGATGATGAAAGCTGGCGGATTGAGAGGGTGATGGGAACATATTACCAAAACACAGGGCTGCATAGCACCCTATTTCTAGGGTCGGCTATACTCAAAGAACATTTTGGAACTGTTTATGTTAAGGCCTGAACGCCGTTATTACGGTGCCCGACTGGTTTTCTGTCAGGGAAAACAGATATGGGATAATCAAATGACATCATGTAAAGGCTGATGGCGTAACATGAGTATCGCGTTCCGCGCTAACGCTATAATTTGCGTGGAGCTAGGTGGAGCTGAGTGGAGTGGCGGACGGCTTCGCGTTGGGTTTCGTGGAGATCTGCAGTTCCGATCAAGCGAATGAAGATATTTGAGATTAATTTCTGAAAATGGAGTATAAGGGGTGTGTGGCTGTATGAAAGCACGGCTTGTCTAGTAGCTGTGTGCTTACGCCGGTTTTGTTAAGGGGTTAGGCACGTAGAAATTAGTTGTCGTTCTGTGGAAATTCAGGTTATATCAATGAACGTGAGCAGGCAATAAGGCTAATGTGGCGGGTAAGGGCAATGAGTGGAATTGAGTCGATCTACGGTGTGTGTTTTTGTGTGTCTGTGTCACTGTCTGTGCCGGCTGCTACCATAAGGAATTCGGCGGTGCTCTCGGCTATGGGTATTACGCAATGAGAGAGACGATATTTAAGAGAACGTTTTGAAAAACATCGATTTTTACTTGTTGTCTTTAGAATCTGGCGTTGATTATCTGCTTTCCGTGGCACAATAGGGCAGAATATGAACCTTGGTAATTAGTGAGTGCTTCTGGTCGTCAGCATCCCGTGCCAGTGGTTACCTTTTGGATCTAAGCGTTCCAGGTGTGCGAGTAGAAATTTTGCTTACGTAGAATGCCCTATCATACGCTACTGTCAGCATTCAAATATGGGAGTTTGGAGTCGAAGAAAGCTAGATTTAGGGGTTCTGGGGGACCTACGGAGAGGAGAAGGGAACATCGTAAGTTGAAGCGAATCAGTGGTTGTGAAAGGCGGCGCATGGGAACTACAAAGACAGTAGGGCGAGGAATTTACGCTAGTCTTCAGCTTATGGACGTGCTTCGCCAGCCTCCGTTTATAGGTTGTGGGCAGGGTAGCGTATCCGGAGTCATTAACGATTGCCTAGGTAGGGATGAGGGATTCCAACGGGCTTGTGCCTCACCAAATAAGTCGGTCAATTTACAAGCGCTCGAGCAAAAGGGGGACGCATGGCGGAGGGACGTAGAAAAGGAGTTAGGCTTAAAACCAACAGGAGAAGTGAGCTACTGCTCACCAGACGTCGACTGGCTCCATGGAAGAATGAATGAAGGCATAATCCGGAGGGTGGTGAAGTTTGTTTGTGAGCGCGTAGATTTACCACAGGATAGGGCCTGAATCCTCCAGCAATTACACAAGCTCAACGATGTACAAAGAGCTATACCGAGGCAGAAATATTTCTGACGCCTTTTGTTGCGGACGTGAAATGCGCGGGGTTCTGGCAAGAAGCCTATAATCTTGCCTGCGTCCAAGAGAGATACAGCTTCTAGAAGTACGTTACTCACATTGATATCGCATAGATTTAACGGATTGCAGCCTGCTTATGAGAGGTTATCAAGGACGGCTCTTGAACGCATCCGCCCTGATCGACCAGCCGATTGTAGAGAACCGGCAATGCGTGAAGTTCCACGAAGTATACTGAGACTTTTCAACTTCTGTAGGGTAGTGAAGGCTGGATATGACGCTTACCTAGGGCTCTGGCAGCTACTGGGTTCGCCTCAAATTCTGCTACGGGAAGACGTGGCTGTGAAATACGTGCCGTACCTACCAGGGGTCTTGTGCAACAAGGTGGGCAGGGTGCTAAATAATAATAATTAAGAAACGTTGCTGAACCCGCCCTCCTCGAGGGACGGCTGCCTAGCTCTATCACACGTCTACCATTGGGGCCTTTTAAAACTCACCCGACCCCTGAGCCACCAGGTTTTGTTACAATGGAGCTTTTGCCATAACGCGCGGGCGTGGGTTGTGGTAGGGGATACACTACGAAAGGGCAGAAATGGGAGGGCCAGCTGCTCGGGATTTGTCAACGGGTAATCAACCTATGGCCCCATGGCCTAGAGTGATGAGCACGGAAGGTTGTCTACTGTATAACATCCTGCAGAAGTGTAACCTATATTGGTGGCAGCGAAAGCAAAGAGAGCCCTGCCAATGTGTGTTGATGGCGTCGAGGGAAAATCTGGCTCCAGTAGCCACAGTGCTGAACGAAACCGTAGTGTGGAATTTTAACAATTGTACGTGGACGTGTCTGAGGTATGCCAGTGGCAAGCATTACCTTACGGACTGCCGTATCTACTCCAGGGAGCTGTTACAAGATACAACGGCGAAGACAACGTGGTAACCCTGTAGGTCACCACGGCCTCTGCCCTGCGGATTGTCGTACGCAAATACATTTTGCCTGCAGCCTTGCGTCATAGGTTAAGCAGCCCAGTTCGTAGAGAGTCGTTTCCTTTGGGCCGCAGGAGCGCTGTGCGGTGTGCCGTGCAGTCCTCGTGCATCCAGGTGCGCCCACTGGACACCAGAAGTCAAGTGGTAGCAGGTGCCCAACAGGAATTGCCGAAAGAGTGGCGGGGCCAGAGAGATACAGTCGAACATTCGCCAAAAACAAGAGGTATGTCCGCGCCCACTTTGTAAGCCCATAAGACTCTGGCCTTGCCAACAATATTCGCCAATGGGTAGCGTGCAGTGGCGGACACCCGAGCTGTACCAAAGTGTGAGCACGTATGTCGAAGTCCAGCAGCGTTGTCCCGGCCTGTAGATACTAGAGTCCTAACCTGTGTGGCTGGGCGGCGCTGCAAAGTCTTTGCGGATACGGTGGCGGAAATCTCCTTGCGCTCACCCACACTGCTCCGTCCAGATATGAAATGCAAGGACTGGACAACCGCCGCTGGGGAGCTTAGAGGAGAAGGCCATCAAAAGCTATCGGTGAATAGTGCAGTGCCCCGTGAAGTGCGCTTAGCACCGGTATGTGATGTGCTTCCCTATGTCGTGGTGACGGCAGTTCACTTCCATGCTCTGCTTGTACTTGATTACCTGTGCAAGCATAGTATTGCAGTAAGGCGTGCATAAAACCCCTTGATTTATGAGGCGCATGAGGGTGTAGTTCATCGCTTGATACGGCATGACCCGAAGTATCGGCACGCATGTCTCCCCTTGCAGGACGTCGCTATACAGCTGGGTACTCGAGTTGGGATACAACGGCTCCCGTGCGAAGTTCCCACGTAAGAGGAGAGCGAGAAAGGGAGATTGAAGGAGAGCTTTTACGGTGCATGCCAGTCGGCGTCAGGGATTAGGGCTCAATATTCCTTAGAAGTTAACAACAGGTAGCATTGAGGTGTCGTGACTTTCACCCTATGCCTTGTATGTACCAAGGGGATGTCGCCTTGCACGCGTCCTCCCATACCCACAATCTTACATTATCAGGCCGTACATGCTGACTTGTCTTCTCTGCCTCGAACCCGGAGTGCACCAAGTTGCCGTAGGGACGGGATTGGTAGGACAATTTATGACGAATACGAACCAGGGGGACTCCACCGAATCCGCCCTTATAGCTTGTGACGCTGCGGGTGTGCAGGTCCTCCCTACGGGAGCAATCATTCCAAAGTTATCGTTGGACGACAGTTCGTAGAAGGCGGTCGACCTTGTTGCGCGAAGCGCAACTCTAGTAAAGGACAGGGATGTCTTTGATGATGGATCGCGGCCACCAGCGCTCACGCACTTCCTTAAGCCCACGATGGCTACTAGAGACACTCGGCCATTATACATGCGCCCACTCTGTTTTTCCCGGGCCATGAGAGACACCGTTAGGAAGGCCGTTGAGGAGGTGGATCCCCAAGGCATCACCGAACCGCGGAAAGGCTGTTGGAGCGCATCCATTGTGATGGTGAAGAAGGCCAAGGCCACGTGGCGTCTCTGTTGTGACTATAGGGGAATCAATAAGCATGCGCGTATTCAGCAACACCGGCTTGGGCGGACAGATGACATAGTTCCGTGCTTTAAAGGGAAAAGGGACATTTCAGTCATGGACATGTGAATCGGCTTCGATCACATGGACGTCGGCGAAGCTGGCCCTCCTACAATCACTTCTGTCACTCCCCATTGTCAGCGACAGTACCGGCATTTGCGTTGCGGGTTTGCGTCACGCCTGGCCATTTCTCAGCGAGTGGCATGAATGCTGCTCGGTGGGGCTAAACGGGTATGTGGCGTGGGCTATATCGACGACAATATAGTGTATGGTGATACGTGAGGCCATCACCTGGTGTATCTCCGAAAGTTCTCTGATGCTTTACGCAAAGCCAATTTGGAACTTGCCTAGGAGAAGTGTTCGCTTGGTGCTATGGCGGTGAAACACTTAGGGCATATCGTGGCCTGAGAAGGTGGAACAGCAATACCAGGGAACGTTATGCCCATTATGGAAATGCCAAAACCGGCTAATCCGAAGGCGGTGCAGCGGTTCATCAGGAAATGTCAATATTATTGTAAGTTCATACCAAACTTCTGAGCCATTGCAGCGCTGCTGTTTAAAGCAGAGACTTCGAAGAGGCATTTTTGGTTGACAGTGGAGTGTAAAACTGCGTGAGATGCTCTGCGTGCTGCACACTATAAAAACGTGTTCTTTCACAACCTGATTGTACGAAGGAATTTATTATCGATTGTGAGATATATTTTGTGAGGCTAGAAGCCCTACTGTTTCGATTCCACGAAAAGGGCGCGAAGGGCTTCGCGTACTCCGCTCATTCGTTGCGTCGTCATGAACGTAACTGGACCCCGACCGAACTCCAGCCAGCAGCCATTATTTCGGCATTAGAGACTGTTCGGCGTAATGTGTACGGCGTACAGATTCTATTCAGGATCGATCTGGCACTTCGTGAGTACATACAGCAGAAGTCAGACAAATGGAAACCTTTGCAGCGTTGGGCCATGCGTCTACTGGAGTTCCAGTTCACTATTCAGCATCGGTCAGCTTCCCAGCAGAAGCATCTAGATTGCCTCTTGCGTGCTGCAGTGCGTTTGGAACACGGGCAAGCGGAGATTGTCCTGGACGAGTTGCCTGAGCGGGTAGTATTGTGCATATCACGGTGCGGCGAACTGTCCCCAAAACAAGGGGAACGTTTTCCGATGGGAGTCCGACAGGTTGGTACGAAAGCATGGCGGGAAGGCGTCCTCCTCTGCAGGGGTACACTACGCAGAGGACGGCCTCCCTCCGGACTAAAGGGCGTTGCTGCTCTTATGGCGGATACCATTTCTGGCCACCAGGGAGATGTCGACGCCGGCGGACATTTGGAGGTTGTGCTTTCCAAAGGTGATGTGAATGACGGGGAGGACGACGATCCAATGGTCTCGTATGAGCGCAGCACAGATGTTGCACGAGGCTACGGTGAAGCCCCGTGGAATACTGCTGATGGCCGGCGTGAAGTAGCCTTGCCAAAGCCTGTAGGTTTTCACGATCTTCGGTCGGCGAACCATGCTGTTCCACACGGCAAGCACTATGTCGCCCTAATAGAGGGGCCAAGGGATGAGTGGCGCAAAGGGCTTCGTCGGTCGACTGCCAACGCCATTCAACAGGATGGTGTTTTGTGTTCGGAAGTCCCGGGCGGAGGTCCAAAGGTGTTCCTGCCATGGGGGTGTCGCGTTGTGGCGATTAAGACACACGCTCTCAGTTATTATGCAGGGCATTTTGCAGTTCACAAAACTTACTGAAACCTGACAACGCGTTAGTGGTGGGCGGATATGAGGGAGGATGTCGGTAATTTCTTGTGAACGTGTTCATTTTGTTTGGCGCATGGACTGTCACCCGAAGAGTGGCAATGGTTGGGTGTACCTATTGGCGCTCCGTTCGAGGTAATAGCCAAGCACATTTTTGGCCCCTCACCCCTCAGCAACAAACGGAATACCTACATCATGGCCATTACTCACCACCATTCAAGATGGGGAGGAACTACTGCGATGCTAGAACCAGCGGAGCCCATGGTTGCGGAGATCGTTTCGTCGCAATGGACTACCCGATGGAAGGCCATGAGGGCCGTCTTATGAGACACTGGTTCTCAATTGACAGCCAGAATGTTGAAACCGTTATGCGAAATTTGCGATGTTAGGAAGATTTAGAGTTCACCATATAACCCCCGAAGGAATGTGGTCGTGGAGTCCTACATGCGGTCGCTGCACTCGGCGCTTAGGGTGTGTATGCACGCAATTACCCAGGAATGGGACCTTGTACTAGCAGCACCAGCACTGGCGTATCGGGCTACTGCGCACTGCGTTAAGGGGTTTAATCTATATTTTCTACCGACGGGTCATCACACAATGCTACGATTATCAACAGAATGAAATGAATTTGTTCTATTTGAAAAGCATCCATTTGGCTACAGCCGTTATGGGGATGTCGACTACGGGTCATTTAGACACATAGGCGAGAACCGATGCATAACCCAGTGGGGCGGGAGCAAAGTCGGAAGAAACTCCAACCGGGGATGCTGCTGGCCCTGAAGCTAAGGGAGGAAGATGGCTGGAATGATGCCACGTTTGCATTTTAGTATCGTGGCCCGTTCAAGATGCGTTCTCTTTTACCCTTTGGAGTAACAGCAGAGCTAGAAGACTTGTCTAATGGCTCCTTACGCATTGCCAACAGGGTCCAGGTAGAGTTTCATATATCCCCACCCCCTGGACCACTACTACTGAAGGATGACCTCGGTTCCGAACGAAATAAGTCAACTATATATATTTCAAACTTTGAGTTAATTGAGAGCAAGCGGTGAGGTCTGGCGTGAAGATAACCCAATTGGCGCCGTCATGTGAGCATGGCCCTCCTGGCTGACAAGTGGGCAGGAGGTAGAAATGCTTTGCTTCTTGCACCACGAAGGCATTATATAACCTATATCAAGCGCTCTTTTATACGAACTTATTTGAATTGTCGTGAAATTCCTTCTTTTCGTTTTGTCTTCATTTGCTGAAGGCATTGGAGCACAGGGGTGGCCGACCAGCATTGCTTCGCTTAGCTACAGCGCATTCCTTTGCCCGGCGGCACAATATACAGCCGAGGTACGAGGTAGGTATTCCGAAACTCCAAATCCTAGTAGATGCTTGCTGGAGATTCTACAAAAATCCAAGTTGCCTTACCCCGACGGGCATCGTCAGGGTAGAACTGTGGCGGACGTAGAGGAGCGCGCCACGGGGTGAGGTCGAGCAACAGGCAGGAAGAGACCCATTAAAGGGTAGTTGCGACTCGGTGACATATATGGTGGCGTGGACCACGCACTGCATTTGGCTTGCTAAGAATTAAGACCATCTCAAGCACAAAGTGCCGGTCTACCCTGATGTGTGAAGACTCTCCCTGATTCCCATAGGTAGCGATAGGCGGCTTCTCAGAAATCCAGAAGGAGCACCGATAAACGCGAAAGCATTAAACCACTCAAACTCGACCACCGGCTGTCATAGACCGCCAATAACGATCTAGACGGCCTGGCAACCTGTAATATAGAATCGGATGGAGTACACAAGCGTGCATGCTGATTTCAATTCTTCGTCCTTACACAAAGGGATTGAAGCATTCCAACAGTTGCCGGAAGGGTTGCTGCTTTACACAAAGCACGTCTCCTTCAGCACTCCGATCTTTTGATTTATTCAGTCCAAAGTCTCAGATTATGAACGGCTCCTTGATGCCCAACCTTACTACAATAAATAATAATATTAATTAGCCTTACCGATACATTAGGAACGCCAGTATCCCAGCGAATGCCTTTGGGACAAAACCAATTCCTTACTCCACCGTGCCTTTATATCTCCGACGCTTATCTAGCCCCTCTCTGACATCTATCAGCGCGCTTTGTAGACAATATGGAGCTCAATACAACTTAAACCCAAAAGGGTTAGGCTCTTTCAGTGCACGACTAAGGGCATAACCAAAGTTCTGAGCAAAGATGACGGGCTGCCAACTCCTAAAGTACCGCAAGCCCCCACACACTCTGTTCCGCAGCTCTCAGCTGCGTTCCTGAGCTGCTTCCAGCTCTTATACATTATGGCTTTAATTAATTGAATCAATTTCTCAAACAGTATGAACATTTAATTCAGAACAATAGGGGCCTTAAGATCTGACGCCTTGATTCTGGCACAACACCAAAATATGCAGACGAAACCGTTATGATCTCTCCATAATAACACGATCAACCGTAGAACAACGTAGTGACTGATTGTTACTTCTTCATAAGCAACATAGAAGTGCATATGTGAAACGGAGGAAGACCACGGCGCAGGCTCTGTCCTTACGAGAATTACGCCTGATCCGTCATTGGAATGAAGTTCAGTACATCGCCCTCTGCTTTTAAGAACAGCCCATTCCCCACCAAGAATGTTCAGCAAATAATCTTTACTATTAATATACTAGTTACAATCGATCAAATTTATGCATTTCCTCATGAAAATAACTTACCCTTTTCCCCCATGGCATCGGATTCCTGCACTTTAACACTGTCTGCGAGCACTGCATTGGCAGTGCCAGGCGTCCGGCTGCTTGTCCATTCCTGTTCTTGATCACATGTGAAGCAAAAGCAAATCCTTTCTGCTGATGTCGAGCGTTCTCTTGCATGTTTCATCGGTTGTCCTGTGGCACTTCCGAAGCTCTGAGTGAACCCAGTAAGGCCTTGCTGCCTTCGAGGCGTGCGAAGGTTTGGCATAAGGCCGCAAAATCATGCAACCTTTTCCATTGTACGAAAAACTGCTTACTTTGACCATTTCCGTGAGAATTTAAAACCTACTGGATTTTATGGACTGGATTTTCGTAATTTTGCTGCTGCACTAAAGGATGCCAGTATTCAACTTTCCGCATATGTTGTGGCCTTGGCATGTTCTGATTACGAACATAGACATGAAAAGCAGAATAGTGCGTCATAAACGGAAATAACCAAAGACGATGCGGAGCTTTTCCAACCCTACCTATAACAGGAAAGGGTCCTATGAAACGCGGTTGAACCTTGAGTTGTCGCTCTTGGTTGCATGTATCTTGTGGAAAGCCAGACCCTGCCTCGAACCCTCAATTGCACATCTTTCCCGTATTTGTTTGCGTAGTACTTCTGTGCTGCCTGCATCTCAACGATGTGCGGAGCTCCATGATCAACCAACTGTCGAAAGGGCTTCGTCATGGGAGGAGAAACAGTTGGTGTCAGATCTTCAACAATGTCTAGATCTGCTGCTCGTTGTGGATTCTCACCAATCGTGACCTCAAAAGGCGGAAGTCCGGTATTGTTCTGTACTGTACAGTCGTGCTCTCATTCCGCTGCAGGAAGTAGCACTTCCTAAGCACTTTCGTGACTTTGTATGTATGCGCCTAGAACATGTTCTATAGTCCTGTGAACTCCTTCTGTTTCTGCGTCTCATTCTGGATACCAGGAACTAGATGATGCTTTCTTGATGTCCAAGCAATTGCATAGTAGCTCCCACATTTAAGCTCTAAATCGGGGATCGCGGGCAGAAACAAGTAGTGCTAGTGGTCTGTAATATGGCTCTAAGCGATCAGCTAGTAAAGAAACTACGCCTTGTGGTGTTGCTGTTGTTTGCGTAGAAATAAACAGAGCCATTATGGTCAACGCATCCAGCAACGTGAGTATAACGCCATGTGCTTCTTTATCTCTGGTAGCCCTGTGACAAAATCTAAAGAAGCATTCGCCCATCTTGTTGCTCGGATTTATGAAGATTGTAGTAGTTCTGCAAGCTTTGTAGTAATCAGTTTTGCTGCCTTACAACGAGGCCATGACTCAAAGTAGATGTCCAAGTGGATTTAATTGCTCAGGCAATGGTAAAGGCGTGGTAGCATGCCGTAGGTATTGTGTACTCCCATGTGTCCTGCTGTAGGGAAATCGTGATGTTTGTAAAGCGCATGCTGTTTGTACTGAACGGCGGATGGAAGGCATATACGCCATAGCCCTTGGAGACCAATAAAGAGTACGCTTTCATGAACTTTAAGTTTGCGTCACACTGAGTTTATTTTATCTCTGAGTATGACGTCTCGGTGCTGACGTGCGCGTTTGTAAAAATCACCAAACAGAGTGCACTCCTGTAATGCCACTTTTCACCACCGATATTGAGCTTATGGAATGCTGTACGCTGCTATTGTATATCTGGGTCGGATGCTCATTGGTTGGGTGTCCTCTTGCTGGTGGCGTTCTCGTAAATTTGTGATAGAGGAAATAACACTTCATCGACTGTTGCTGCTGCGATGTGTATCTCCTGCGTTTCCTCGATTTCTCGCTCTTCATGTTCGTCTGCAGAATGACGCGATAAACCTTCAGCCGCAACATTGATGGAACCTGCATTATATTTATTATTCAGGTTCTGGAACTCTGCCAAAAAAATAAGTACCTCGCCACCCTTCTGAGTACCTATGTGACTGCTTTAACAGGATGGAAATATTGCAACGCTATGTGAGCAGTATATACAGTAACATGTGCTGTTAGCGCTAATCTTTGCCACTTCTCTAAAGCCCCTATTAGTGCGAGCACTTCATGATCATAGGTAGAGGATCGTTCTTCGGCGGGCGACATTTTCTTGCTTCGGAATGCCACTAGGTTGCCATCTTAATCTAATACCTCGCCAACTGCATAAGCTGATGCATCTGTCTTGAGCACGTAGGGCGGGCTTGTATCTGGAATTTGTAGTCACCTAGCTCATCAATTTGTCCTTTAAAGCCTCAACCGCCGCTGTGTGTTTTGGGGTCCACCTCACTTCTGCCACGTTGTTGGTTAGCTCAATTGATGATCTTGCCATCCCTGTAAACTTTGCCCCCATAAATGTACGACAATAATCAATAGTTCCTATGAATTGCTTCACTTGAGTGTCGTTCCAGAACTCCTCAGGGTGGATAGAGACTGCTTAAATTTTAGAAGAACTAGGGGTCAAACCCTCCGCTCCCAGCGTGTAGCCCATATATACTCAATTGACGACGCTCCAAATGTACAGTTACCGACCTTGGCGTACATCTTGCTGGTTTTCAAGATTAACAACACCTTGTCAAATAGCATGGCATGCCTTTCGACCTCTGGACGGTACAGCGAAAGATAATCCAGGTATGCTTTTACCCCTTTTCCCAATAAGGCAAAGAACATATGATTGATAAGCGATTGAATAGTTCCAGGTGCCCCCCTTAACCCAAACAACATCATCTTAAACTCATACTCCCCCATACATGTTCGGAATGCAGTCTTGTATTGCTCCTTAGAATCGACTCTAATTTGATGAAAGCCTTGTTCCATGTTGATTGTAGTAAATACTTTGGCGCTGTGTACTAAGTATAAAACCTCGTGTCTCGTAAGCAAACAGAATTCTGGACATAATGACATGGAGTGGAGTTCCTAATAATTGACTATCATTCAATATTGTTTCCCAGAGCCATCACCTTTCTTCGTGACCAGCATTGGCAGGGCTGCAAGCGGAGGCGTCATCAGGGGAATCCACGAGGCCTCCCTCAGCTGCCTTAAAATCTGTCTCTGTGCCCCTAGTTCCTTTGGTCCTAGTCGATAGATTGCCCCTCTACTGGCTATTTTGCCTCGTACTAGTGTGCGTTTGCGATTCACAATTCCTTCTCTTGATAGTCCTAGGGGATTGACTATTCATGAAGATTTCCGTGTATTTGCATATACATTCTCTAATTAATGCACGTCCTTTGCTGTCTTCCCTTTCAATTCACGCTTTTAACTTCAAATATGTAGGCGCTTGGCATTCTGTTACCGCTGCGCATTGCGCCTCCATCATATCAGCCATTGACCTTTCGTCACGTTGAATCAATTCAGTCTTGTCGTCGTTCACAGCTAAACTTCGGCCCACACCCAAAGTCGCCATAACGTCGTCTTCTGCATTTGTCACACTATTAATTAATTGTAAGCTATCGGGCTGTACTTAGCCTTTGGTTTGCTTTTATTTCAATGCAGGCAATGGTCTTTTTATAGGTACCATTTTGTGAATCTTCTTGTACCTCTTGTATTTTTTTGGTGTAGGCCTTACAAAGTACGTAGCCTCTTCTGTTCCCAAACGTTGAACATGGTCTTCCATCTGCTCACTAGCTTTGCAAGCTTGTTGTTTATTTTGTTGTTTTGCAGGTTGTTCAAATATTTCTTCGTCGCAATTAATTTCGTTTTCACGCTTCACATCAACAAGTAATAATAACCGCTTGCCACTGAGCCATTTAATTAAATTTGACGACGTAAAGTCCTAAATGGTAGATTCCTGCTGTAAACAGTCCGTCCCCAGTATTATAGAGTGCGGAACTTGAGCAACTAAGAAATTCACCCTGATGCGCGAATCCCCTACAGCAAATTTAGCTGATTCGCCCATCTTTTCCGCATGTAACTCGCCGTAAGGTGCGAATTTAAATTTAATTGTAGTGTGGAATTTTTCTGCAGGTCACCACGTTGGCACGGCAACACTTCGAGCGAAAACAGATCGACTAGCACCGGTGTCCACCAGCGTCTCAAATCGATCTTCACCTACTCGAACTTCTAGTAACTACACAGGGCCTCCCGCTTCTAATTGTGGTCCAATATAACCATTGATTAGGCTTCCCCTGACTATAGAATACTTTTTTACGCTTGATCTTCTGGGGCATCTTCGACCCCTTGCCATTCACTTACTCGAATTTCCCTTGACAAACCGTGTTACCGCCCTGGTTCGAATTCTGCTAGCTGTCTGATGCTTCCCCTATAAAAACCACTCTTTTGAATTCCTTGAATTTGTACTTGTCTTCCGCACTTCTTTCCAACGCAAAGTTAGTATGATCCTCTCTCGCTAACTTATTCCCTTGGAATTCTCTTTATGCATACTCAAAGTAATCGTCTTTTTATCCTCTTTCGGTTCGCCTCCTTTGCCTTCAGGCTTGTTCTCGGTCATACTTATACATGCTTTGAATTTCTCTTGCATTTGTGATTCATTTTCATAGCGCCACTGTTCAGCACGTAAAGAGCGCGGCTTCGCAATTTTATTTGTGTCACTCCCCAACTTCACTGCGTTTTGATTAATCCGTAAACGGTCGATTTTGTCTCCATTTTATGTAGCTGCGTAGCTGATGCTTCCTGTTTCCCCAATTTGTCTTCCTGACTTCTCTGCTGAGGAAACAAAGAACACGGAGTCACAATCCTATTGGAGCTACTAGTCCGTCGTGTATTAGTACGTAAGTTGTCTCCGTTCGCCTCTTTCTGGCACTTGGGTCCATCGACTGGTGACATTGTCGGAACGCTG
>JRZD01000002.1:0-62964 GCA_000826945.1 Eimeria nieschulzi
GCAGGGGTGATGGAGGCAGAGCCAGCTAATTGGTTCCAGGCAAATGGTTTATTAAAAAGAAAGCTGGGAAAAGGGCAAGAGTATGCACTGAGTGGTATAGCATGGCGAGTGAAAAGCGCCACAGGGAGGGAACAGACCATTTAAAACAAAATGAAGCTAGATGGATACCACTTCGTGGGTTTAGGCACGAGCAACAGGCCTACAGGGACCTAGGAGAAGACGGCAGGAGCTTAGGAGGCGTGGAGTACCAAGCCAAAATTACGGTATTAGAAGGGACCCAGTTCCTGAGAGGCGAATGCAAAGCAACAGGCAAGAGGTGATCAAGACTATTCTTGTGGTCGTAAAAAGCATAGGGCTAGAGAGTGTGCCAAAGGCATTATGTCTGCCAAGAGGCAGGGGCAGAGGTGCCGGAGCTGGGGGGATATCGGACAGTGTATTACAGCGTACCCTACAAAGACTGTCTACAAGCAAAACATTCCCGGAAAATTAGCTCTTAAAGCCGCTAAAGGCGAGGTCTGTACATTTAGAAGATATGGAAACGGACAAGCCTAGATGGCGAAGTGAACTACCAATCTAGTCATAAAGTAGAGTCCATTAGCGCGAGAAGCAGGACGAAGACTAATAGCAACTACGGCAGCGTTCCGACATTGTTACTAATCGATGGACCCAAGTCCCAAATAGAGGCAAACTGAGGCAGTTTAAGTATTAGTAAAGGAGGGACTGGTTCAGTAAGTAATTTCAATAAGATTGTGACTCCGTATTCTTTGCTTCCTGAGCAAAGAGGTCACAAGGACAAATTGGGGAAACAAGAAGGATCAACATTGGTGCTACATAAAATGAAGACAAAAAAGACCGTTTACGGTTTAATCAAGACGCGTTAAATTCGGCCACTGACACAAATAAAAATGCGAAGCCGTGCTCTTTACCTACTGAGGAGTGGCGCCACGAAAATGAATCAAAACTGCAAGAGAAATTCCCAGCATGTTTAAATAAAACGGAGAACAGGCCCGAACACGAAGGAAGAGAACCGGGAATGAATCAAAAGAACGATGAACTTGAGTACGCATCAACCGAATTTAAAAAAAAAATTAGCTAGACAAGATCTTACTACTTTTGCATCGCAAGCAAATGCGGATGACAAGTACAAATCCAACGAATTCAAAAAAGCAGATTTCTAAAGGCATGCATCAGGCAGCTCGCAGGATTCGAACCAAGGCGGTAACACGGTTAGTCAAGGGAAATTCGAAGAATTGCATGGCAAGGGTACGAAGATGCCCGAGAAGATCAAGAGTAACAAGTATCCTAAAGTCAACGAAATCCTAATTAATGGTTATATTTCAGCAGCATCAGAAGCGGGAAATCCTGTGTGGTTACTAGAAGTTCGAGTAGGTGAGGATCGATTTGAGGCGCTGGTGGACACCGATGCTAGTCGACCTCTTGTCGCTCCAAGCGTTGTCATGCGAACATGGTGGCCTGCAGAAAAAGTAGCCACAACAACTACATTTAATGTGGCATCGGGCGACGAGTCACACGTGAAGAAGGTGCTGAAATAAGCTATATTTGCAGTGGGCAGTTTGCTCATTAGTGTGGATTTATTAGATGCTCAAATTCCATACCCTATAATACTCGGAACCGACTGGCTACAGCAAGAATCTATCGTTTGGGACTTTAACTCGTCCAGTTTAATTAAATGGAGCAATGCCAAACGGCTATTATTACCTGTTCATGTAAAGGGTGGAAACAAATTCGATTTAGAAAAAAAAATCTTTGAACTACCTGAAGATAAACAGGATAAACAACTAGCAGCCGAAGCTAGACAACAGATGGAAGAGGATCTTCAACGTTGGCGAAAAGACGAAGCTTCGCGCTTTGTAAGGCGAACACCGAAGAGATACAAGAGGTACAAGAATATTCACAAAATGGTGCCTATTAGAAAACAGTTGACTGAATTGAAAGGAAAGCAATCCAAAGACCAACTACAGCCCGATAGTTTACACTTACATAATAGTAAAACAAATGCTAACGATGACGTTGTGGCGACAATGACGGCCGGAGTTCATCGGAGGACGACGACAAGATTGCATTAATTCAACGTGACGAAAGACCAATGGTTAATGTGATGGAGGTGGAATGTGCAGCGGTAACAGAATCGCGAGGGCCTATGTATTTAAAATTAAGAGCGTGGATTAAAGGGGAAAAGCGCAAATGTGGTGCATTAATTAGAGAATGTATTTGCAAATACAAGGCGACCTTCATGGATAGTCTACCCCCAGGACTACCGCTTGAACGAATTATGAAACTACACAATCACACCAGTACCAGGCAAAATACCCAGTGCAGGGCCAATCTATTGACTAGAACCAGAGGAACTAGAGGCACAGAGACATATTTCAAAGCAGCTGAAGGAGGCCAAGTGGATTACCGTGACGTCGTCTTCTTGTGCAGCTCCGTCAATGCTGGTCATCACGAAGGATAATGGCTCTGGGAAACAACACTATCGAATGGTAGTTAACTATCAGGAACTCAACTCCATAACAATATCCCCAGAATTTTCTTTGCCTACGATACAAGAGATTTTAGACGTAATACACGGCGCTAAAGTATTTACTACAATCGACATGCAACAAGGCTTCCAGCAAATTACAGTCGAGCTTAAGGATCAATAAAAGACTGCATTCCGAACATGTATGGGGCAAGATGAGTTTAAGGTGATTCCGTTTGGGTTAAGGGAAACACCAGGAATTTTTCAATCGGTTATGAATCATATGTTTTTTGACTTACTGGGAAAACGGGTAATGGCATACCCTGATGATCATTTGGTGTATAGTGCAGCCGTCGAAAGTTATGCCAAACTACTCGACAAGGTGTTATTAATCTTGAAGGTCAACAAGATGAATTCCATGGTCTTTAAATGTACACTTGGAGCTCCATTAATTGAGTACATGGGTTACAAGGTGGGAGCGGGATGTATCAGCCCAAGCTCTTTTAAAATTCAAGCGATCTCTATCTGGGCTGAACACTTACAGAACGACACACAAGTGAAGCGATTCTTAGAAACTCTTAATTAATGTTGTATGTTTATAGGGGTGAAGTTTGCAGAAATGGCAAGACCATTACTTGAGTTAACCAAAAAGGAGTCAGAATTCAAATGGACAGCAGAACACACAGCAGCAGTTAAGGCTCTAAAGGAAAAATTGGTGAACTACGTTACTGTACAAATTCCAGATACAAGCAAGCCCTACGTGCTCATAACAGATGCATCAGGTTATGCAGTGGGCGCAGTATTAGAACAAGATGGCAAACCACCGGGATTCCTAAGCAAGAAAATGTCACTAACTGAACAATGATACTCTACCTATGATCAGGAACTGCTCGCATTAATAAGGCCCCTAGGGAAGTAGCTAAAATTAGTGTTAACAGCATATGTTACACTATATAATGATCATAGAGCGTTGCAGTATTTTTTCAACTTAAAGAAGACATGTACGTACGTGGAAGGGTGGCAAGGTGATTGATCTTCTTGGCGAACTTCCAGAACTTAACAATTGAATATTATGCAGGTCCGAACAATGTTGCAACAGTTAGCTTATTACCACATTCTGCACACCAACATGAAGAGCGAGACGTGCAAGAAACGCAGGAGCACACTGCAGCAACTGTCGACGAAATATTGTTTGCTGTGTCACAAACTGACGAGAACGACAACAGCAACAGCACACGCTACCGACGAACAACCGTTGCATATTTACAACAAAAGCACAGCAACCCAGAAGCTCAACGTTGGTGGTGGTGCGTGGGTCTGTGCATTAAAGAATCCATGATTTTTGGTGATATTTACAAACGCGCACGTCAGCAAGAAGACGTCGTACTGTGGCATAAAATAAACTCAGTGAGACGTGAATTTAAAGTTAAACAAAACGTACTCTTTATTTGTCTGCAAGGGCTATGGCGTATATGCGTTCCTTCAGCCGTTAAGTGCAAACAGCATGTCCTTAAACAATGTCACGATCACCATGCAGCAGGACACATGGGAGTAGACAAGGCCTACGACATGCTACCACGTCTTTACTGTTGGCCAGGCATTCCCAACTAGGCGCACATCAACGTCAAATCATGCCCTCGTTAAAAAGCAGCAAAATTGATTAGTACAAAGCCCGCAGGACTACTACAATTTCTACAAATTCCAGCAAGAAGATAAACGAGTGTTTTTTTAGATTGTATCACAGGCTTACCAGAGACAAAGAAGAATGACGCTATACTCACGGGTGGATACGTTGAGCAAGATGGCATATTTTAATCCTACACAAACAACAATAACAGCAAAAGGCGTAGTTTTCTTACTCGCTGATCGCTTAGTGCGATATTACGGACTACCGGAAATACTTGTTCCTGACCGCGATCCTCGGTTCACAGCTGAACTGTGGGACCTACTCTGCAAATGCATCGACATCAAGGGGTGATTACCTAGTTCCTGGCATACAGAATAAGACGGACAGGCAGAGCGAATGCACAGGACTATCGAATAAGTTTTACGCGCATACATGCAATGTGACGAAAGTGTTTGGGAAGAGGTACTTCCTGCAGCGGAATTAGCGTATAACTGTACAGTACAAAACAGTACCGGACTTATTCCTTTTGAGGTCATGGTTGGTGAGGATGCACTACGAGCACCAGATCCAAACATTGTTGAAGACCTGTCCCCAACTGTCTTTCAGCCCATGACGAAGCTCTTTCAACAATTGGTTAATCGTGCAGTTGCTCACGTCATAGAAGCTCAGGCAGCACACCAATACTACGCAAACAAACACCGGAAGGATGTGCAGTTCAAAGTAGCAGACAAGGTCTGGCTTTCTACAAGATGCATGCAACCAAGAGGGACAGCTAAGTTGCAACCCCGTTTCATAGGGCCCTTTCCTGTTATAGCTAGGATTGGAAAGGCTGCCTGCCGCCTTAAATTACCTCCGTCTACAACGCAGCATTCTGTTTTGCATGTGGCTCTTCTTCAACCAGACAAGCCAAGGTCAGAGGACATGGGGGAATTCGAAGGCTGGGATCCCCTAGTGCAGCAGAAAAATGACGAAAATCCAGTCTAGGAAGTCGAGTAAAGTATAGACTCATGGGGAAATGATCAAATTTCAGAGTCTTTGGTAAAATGGAAAGGCCTTTCTCAGTCTGCGGCCTCATGGGAACCCTTGGAACACTTCGAAGGCAGCAAGGCTCTACTGCGTTCATTTACAGCTTCGCGAACCGGACAGGCCAACCGAAAAAAAAGCAAGCTGAAGCTCAATACCAGCAGAAAAGATTTGTTTCTGCTTTGCATCTGCTCAAGCAAAAAAGGGGGCAGACAGGCTGAAGCCTGTTTCTGCGAATACAGTGCTCGCAGACGGTGTTGAAATGCACGAGTTGCCTTGGGGGACAAAGGTAATTTACATACATAGGAAAACGCATAGATTTGATCCTTTGTAAACATTAACTAAAACCTAACGATTATTTGTTAAATATTTTAATCGGGAATATGTTCTTCTTGAAAGCAGGGGGCAATTAAAAAAAACTTCAGTACAATTACGGCTCAGGCTTGCTTGTCTTAAGCATTGAGCCTGCGCCGTGCTCTTGTTTGGTTTCAAATAGGCACTTATGTGTTAATCATAAATAAGAAACATTAAGCTAAAAGATTTTTCTATAGTTGGTAGTGTTATTATTGAGGGAGTATAAGGGTTTTGTCGAAGTATTTTGGTGTTGTGTCAGAATCAAAGCTTCACATCTTGAGGCTTATATGGTTCTGAGCTAAATGCTGATGTTATTTGCGAAATTGATTTAATAACTTAAGCCCATGATGTTTAAGGGCTGAAAGCAGTGTAGAAAAGCAGCTGAAAACCCCGAAAGAGAGTGTGTGGTGATGTGGCCCGCCTCAGAGCTTGCTCTCCTCCCTCTTTAGACCCTTTAAGCGCCTTGGTCTTTGTAGACTTCACCGAAGGGGCTCCGAACTATTTCAGGCGAGTCTCGCTCTAATGGGTGACTCAGCCGGCTCAACGGCTATGGGCTTCTTTATTGGGAGCTCGAGTTTGGGTTGGTTTTGCCCTCTGAAGCGTTTTCGATTATTTTTTGGAGCATACGGATCCGGTTTGAGTTTGCCGCCTTCAGGTTGACGCCCCGATAGCATGTATGATTTCGGGTTCCGGTAGACTCTACTCAGCCTTGGGCATGGCGCAGGGTTAACAGGTTCTGGATTTAGGCTGCAGGCCCTGGCGAATGGGCGGAAGCGGGTGAAACAGTTGTTGGAGAGGCATGTTAGGGAAGCGCCGTTTGGGGGAGAGGGTGAGCAGGGGTGCAGGCTCCTGCGGGCTTGAAGTGGTGCTTTAGGAGGGTGCTATAAGGCTGGATGGAGCTAGTGGTGTGTCCAGCCCTAGCTTCCCGGTGCCCGGCATACGCAGACATTGAGTTCGAGTGTTATAGTTGGTAAGGGAAGGGTATTTGGAGTGTCCTTCACGTGAACATAGTCACAGGCACTTAGAGTAAGGGGTGTAGGTGCTTAACGGACTTGTGGGATAGTGAGTGGGCCGCCCATACAATGTAAGCAGGTTTTGCCTGGGGTCAGGCGCACCCCTATGGGGCTTTGGAATGTTAGAAGAAGCGTGAGATAGTCGCTACAGGAATTCGATGGGTCTGTTTATCGGGTTATACTATAAATGGCCGAGTGCGGCGCGAATTTTGTGTGGGATTCAGACAGCGCAGGCAGAGAAGTGCTCAGGAGCTGTTCCGTTTCGCGTTACTGAGGTAGGCAGGGTCAGGAAGACGACTGCACGAGTGATCGCGTTTCCTGGTTTAAGGTAAGGTGTTTTGTATGGCTGCGGTGTCTGGGGTGGTGGGTTTGGGTGTAGTTGGGATGAGAGCGCGCATGGCGAGTGTCCGAAATTGTGTAATAATGTGTTTCATGGATAACAAAAGAAGTATATAAAGAGACACTGGTTATATGTAGGCAAAGTTTGTGTCAATTCAGCCTTGGGTAGTGGAGGGTTTGGAGGTGAGTGAAGAGGCAAAGGCATTCTGTAACGGTATCTCTGTATTTTGGCTCAATTATCTTGTGAATTAAAAGAAAGGAATCTCATTTTGATATTTGGATGGGAAAGGGATCATGGTGGGGTCGTGATACCGCGGTATTTCATTCCTGGCGGCGGCGGTGTAGCAGTCAGGTGTGTCTGAGGAATGGCAACAGGAAGGAAGGAACTAATTAGTGGAACCAAGGATCTCAGGAGGTTCCCGAAAATTGTTTGTTTAGTGTATGCATTAACATATATAGGGCAAGGGATGTGAGTTTGGTAACGATGAGCCTCTGCGACATTCTTAGCGTGTTGGGGCTGCCAGTCGGTAGGTGCTATGGAAGTGAGTTTGGCTATGGTTATCAAATGATTTGGAGGTTTGGGTAATGCGAGTAGTAAATTCGAGAATGTTGTACATTATGAAAAAGGGTTAGGGCTATTCATGTGGCGTTGTATGGTTCGGGGGTAGTGTCAGAGGGCGGTTGCAGCGGTGTCTAGGCACGGCCGGGAAAGGCTCAAAGGTCTGGATAGTGCGTTGGCTAGTCGGTTTTGGATATGAATAAGGATGGACTAGGTGAATTAATTAAGATTAGGTGTCTCGCCGGAGAATTGCTGTGGGTAGGGCTGAGCTAGCTAGGTTGTTGTGCTTGAACGTTAGGTGGGTCGTGGATCCTAACCTGGGGTAAGAATCTGCAGTCTGGAAAGTAGGCATGTGAGAAGATAGCTATTAAAGGGTTACAGGGTTAGTTTATTTATTACGTGTTCCGTCTGCTGTGGGTTCTGAGGCTACGCAGATGGCGCTTCCAAACAGGGTCCTAAGGACTTGGGGTGGGGTGGCTAGGAGTGTAGGCCGGAAGTGAGCCTGTTATGATTGTTGAAAATAAATAAAAACGTACGGGCCAAACAACAGGGTGACGTCAGTAAGTGAAAGTTTGTCTTGTTAGCACTAATCTTAAGCGTTGTGTGTATGTGGAGGCTAGGGGGTTGGCTCCCTGCGGCCTGCGTGGAGCAGGAACGCAAGTCTCTTTTTTAGAAAAACAGAAAGGGGGGAGCTCTGTTGACAAATCAAGAAATAGAGAGAGAAAAGAGGACTATGGTTTTATTTGAGAATTCAGGGATTTACTCTGAAGTCCTCATAGATTCAGCAATATAGGGCGTTCCTGTCCTCTATAACAAGATTATGGCATTAGGCAAAAGCTGGATGTATCTAGGCGCTCGAGGTAAAAATATTTACTTCTATGTAGAGCTATAGGGACTGGCTAGGAGCGTTCAGATTACTTGGTCGTCCGAACCGGTCCCGAGCGTGGTGATTCATCTTCTCGCCATATGCTGCGAAGATGAGGGTAGAGCTGGTGCTAAGCATCACAGGAGGTCAGGCAGTCGAGGACGTGAAGAACCGGTGGTCAAAAGGCCAACCAGGCGCGCTGAGTGTGCGGCGAGTGCTATGGATTGTAGCAATTGGGAAGCAACACACGACCCAATGTTGAGAGATGCGGTAGGCTATCCGCCGACTTTGGACGACGGCGAGAGTGACGTGGCGGCGGTCCTACAAAATTATGTGGGCAGTGAGGAGGGGTCCGTTGTGCTAGAAAGATGGGGGATCGGACTCCCTAATTTAGGGACCCCACCCAGCCAAGAGACGACACCATTGCAGACGCCGGGGATGGGGCTAATAATCTTCGGGAGTTTATGGCACTGGCCTCGCCCATACGAGCAGATGAAGACCCACTGACTCTGATAGGGGCCCTAATCAACCTTGGGAAGCGAATTGCGGAGCAGGAAAGAATAACTTCACAGTTCGGCGGGAGTAACCCCGGCGAAAATGGTCGGTGACTAATACCAAGGGTCGAGACAGACTCCGCCTGCACAGAAGGGGTAGTGAGGCTCAGCGAGGAGGTCTGCGAAGGGGTGGGGGAAGGCGGTGTCCGCGGGTATTTACACCGAATAGATAAGATTCCAGTTGGAGGGTGCACCAGGTAAATCATATGCGTCCTCCCCCTTCCGAATACTTTGGTAGGAGCTTGTTTGAGATGTGCGGCTGTGGGGCACTACCTCAGGCAGTGCCCTGTATTCTCTAGGAAGATAATGCAAGACCCAAAAAGCAAGAGGCGCTGCCCTTCGTGTAATACGTTTGGGCTATGCGTCCGATGGAGTGCAGAGGGTGACTTTCTTTTGCCCACAGTCCTTTTCCTTACGTCGAGCCCAACAAAGCTGAGATCAGCTATTTTTATAAGAGGGTTGACCCTCTTCCCAGTTGTATCGCCCTAAGTTGATTTTAGGTCCTTTGCAGTCCAGAAATCTTCCCAATAGTGTCCCCCAGAATGTTCCCGCGGCCTCACAGACGGCGTGCAACCGGCCGGACAGCTTGGCTCGCGGAAGGGTAAGGAAGCTAGCAGCTGTGCTACAGGAGGCGGCTACGGGGGAGAGTACAAGAGGGGGTGATAGACCGAATGTGGAGTCAAAGGGAGCTGTTCAGACCATGTCCGTCCATGTGCAGGAGGTTGTAGGCACTCAGGGAGCCGCAGGCGAGGCGTTGCGAAAAGGGGAAAGGCAAACATCGACCAACTGGCATGCAAGCTTCCCTCGGCAATGGCCAAACCGGCGCACGCGAAGGCCCTGGCCTCCATTGCAGGCTTGGGGTACGAGGTCGTCTTCGAAACGGCAACAGATGTCTCCTTAGTGTCAGCCAAACTACTACGCCCAGGGACGAATTACAAAAAATGGACGGCGTCGGATGCAAAGATCACGGAAGTAGGGCAGCAGGGCCCCTCTATATTGGCGCGGGCCTCCATGGAGGGACATCTAAGTCCGGTAAGGCATTTGGTTCTCTTCATACCTGTAACCGGGGTGCGCTTTGAAGGCTTATTGGAGGTGAATTTCCTCTTTGACCGTACTATAGCAGTCAGCTTGGCTCAGCATGAGTTGACATTCAAGGCGTACGAAGGCGTTCTGCTTCCGCTAATAGGGCGCCACCCCAGATTTCGGCAAGCGTGCTTACTAGTGCACGTGTCGTTGTTGCAGCCAGGAACTTGAGCGTTGGTACGGGTAAGCCTAAGAGAGTCAACGGTGGCGGAGAAGGGCGGCCAAGTGCGAAGGACTGGGGCCTTTATGGTGCGGGCCAGCAGGACTGTGGACATGGGTTTGCATGTACCCCAACACCTTTCCACGGGTCTGATGGACGTGTATTGCTTGGCACGTTCTCCAATCTACCTGCTGAAAGCATAGCCCCTGGGCTTGATGCGTCCTTGTGCATCCCATCAGGATATTCAGCCTCATGGGGTTGTGACAGGTGGTGAAGGCGGAGTGGTGGTGAATAACCTTGAAAATAGGGCTGAACGGGGGGAGCAGAGCGGGGAAATGGAAGGTAAAAAGGGGGACCCGGCATCCCTCGCGTTGATAGCACAGGATCCGTTGGGAAGTGGAAACGCTGTCTAGCAGCGCACGGATTCCGATATTACCGTCCAAGAATAGTTGTCTAAAGGTCGAAGTGTTGCAGACGTTACGCACCCTGCTGCTGCAGTTTCAGAACATCCTAAACGATGGCTCTCGCCCACTAGCCGTCACTAACCTCTTAAAGGCAAAGCTAGACACCGGGGACACTTAGCCGATTTCTTAATCACCACGGCGACTCTCCCCAGCCATGAGAGAGATAGTGAAGAAGCCGGTGGAGGGGATGGATGCACAGGGGGTCACAAAGCGGGTGGACGGTTGTTGGAGCACCCCAGTTGTGATGTTCAAGAAGTCAAATGGAACATAGCGATTGTGCTGTGACTATAGAGAAGTCAACAACCATGTACAAATACCACAGCATCCACCTCTTCCTACGGAAGACATCCTAGCGTCCCTCCAGGGCAACCCTTATTTCTCGGTGATGGACATGTGCTGTGGGTTTTATAAAATCGAGGTCCAGAAGGCAGACCGCGCAAAGATTAGCTTTCTCGCCCCAGACTGCCAAAGACTGTATCGACGTCTTCCGTTCGCCCTTGCGTCTAGCCCTGCAGTTTTACAGCGCATGGTGAGCATGCTGTTGGGTGATTAAAATGGGTTTGTGCTGTGCGATACACTGATCATATTATTGTATATAGGGATACGTGGCTCGACCATCTAACGCATTTGCTCAAGCTCCTTGAGTCATTGCGTCGGGCCAACCTACAGCTGCATCCGGGCAAGTGTGCGTTTGACGCCGAGGAGTTCAAGTTCCTGGGACATATTGTATGGTGAGAGAGTCTACAAGCGGATCCCCGCAAGGTTAAAGCTATCGTGGATCTGCCAGACCTGACAGTGCTAAAGCAGTACAACGCTTTATCGGAAAATGTCAGTACTACTGGAAATTCATACCTAGTTTTTCGGCTGTCTCGGCACCTTTGTTTAAGGCCCAGAGCTCCAGGCGCACTTTTATGGACAGTTGAGTGCAACCAGGCGGGAGGCAAGCTCCGTACGCCACTCTGCAGTGCAGACCTGCTAACCCATCCCCATTATACGAGGCATTTCATTGTGGACTGTGATGGCTCCATCGTCGGATTAGGAGCGGTGCTGATGCAGGGTTATGAGAAGGGTGAGTGCGTCATGGCCTATGCATCACGATCTTTGTGTCCCCATGAGCGAAAGTGGACGGCCACACAGCTGGAAGCCGCTGCAATTATTTGGGCTTTAGAGACCTTCCACGCCTATGTGGACGGCATGAAGATTGAGTCGCGTACTCACCAGGCACCTCTCGAGTTTATTGAGGCCCAATCCGACAAGTGCAAACGTCTAGAAGGATGGGCTATGCGCCTGCAAGAGTTCCGGGTTACTATTTAACACCGTTCAACGGCACAGCAGAAATGTGTAGACTCTCTCTCTCGTGCTCCCGTTCCCTTGGAGCATCAACAGCCCAAGTTTATTCTTGATGATTTTGCGGACCGTGTGGTCTTATTCACTCATCAGTGGTATCAACTACCTGTGGACAGGTGGATGTATCTGCCAGCCAGAGTGCAGGAGACGGCTGCTGAAGAGCGACAAGACGTGCGTCTTTTGCGTACTGGCGTCGCTCGCGTGCGTCCACCCAGTACTGCACGGAGGGTGTATGCCGTGGCGGTGGACTGTAAGGACAGGGAAGGGGACTCACAGGATGACCTAGAGGTTGTCTTGTGGGACGAAGAGGGAGGGCCGGCGGTGACGGGCAATGCCAGGACGGCTAATTCTTTGTGTGCTCAATCCCCTGCTAGCGTGGAAAGGGGAACTAGCGTTGCGGATGTCCTCTCCGCCCCTACGGTGGACCACCGACATCCGACTATTGACGATGTATCTTGGGATACAGGCACTGGTGACGGCGAAGTGGCGTTGCCTAATGCCATCCCGTTCGGGAATCTGTTGACAGCCCAACAAGTTGATGCGGAGTGCAAGGAGTACGCGTCTCATACGGAAGCCTAGAAAGGAATGGCCGCAAGCCCTACGCGTCCCTCATACAGAAGCCTAGGAAGGAGTGCCTTAAACGGGTCAGGGACTTGGGGGTGAGATTTTTGTACCACGATGGAGTTTTGTGTTTGGAGCTGCGAGGTCGCGGTCCGCGAGTCTTTCTGCCTAAGGTTTGTAGGCCCCTGCCTATCACAGCGCACCATCTCAGCGATTATACGGGAGATTTTGACGTCGTTAAGACTCATGAAAGGATCGCGGCGCGTTACAGGTGGCCGGACGAGCACGTGTGCGCGCGTTTTTCCTAACGTGTCCATTCTGCCTGGCACATTTGTGCGCTCCTAACAAGTGGCAGTGGTTGACTTTGCCTACTAGCACCCCCGGTGGGGTTGCGGCAATAGATATTTTTGCTCTCCGGCTTTGAGCTGAACCAGCCAACACACACATTTTGTTGATCATTGATCATCACACAAGGTGGCTGGGTACATGGAGAGAGTAGCGCTTCCCAAAGCATCAACAGCCCTGGTTGCGGAGGGTTCTTTTTTTGCATTGGGATAGGTGATGTGGGGTTATGTGGCGCTTACTATTAGATAATAGGCCGCAGTTCACAGCAAGGATCATAAAGGCGTTGTGTGAATTCTATGACATTAAGAAGATCCACAGCTCCCCCTACAATCCGAGAGGCAGCTCAATTGTTCATTCATACATGAGATCGTCAAAGAGGATGCTGAGACTGTACGTATGTGTTTTTAAAAGAGACTCGGATGTGGTACTACAGCCAGCGACTTTAGCGTACAGAGCCACAGCTCATTGTGGCACAAGGTTCAGCCCATACTTCCTGGTCAGGGGCCAGCAGTTAACGTCACCTTTGTCTAGGGAATAGAGCGAGCCGGTGCTATGCGAGGCGGGAGTAAAATGGTTGCAGGCGTTATGGCAATGTGGGCTGCGTGTCATCAGTGCTCATAGGCAGGAAACCTCGTCAAATCGAATGGCGTGGAACTAGAGCAACAAGAAGTTACAGCCGGGAATGTTAGTGGCGCTAAGGGTTACTGATCATGAACAAACGAAAGGCGCAAAGTTCGCCCCTTACTATAAAGGACCATTTCAAGTGCCTTCCCTGTTGCCGTGTCGGGTGTCGACCGAAATTCAGGACCTGCGTAGTGGGAGCTTGCGTATAAGGAATCCAGCACAGTTAAAGTTTCTATGTATGCCCGCAGCCAAGAGGGTACCAAACAAAGGGTTACCCCGTTTTCATTCTAAATAACTAATAGTGCCATTAAATCAATGTCCTACTACCGGGATGTTGGTTGTGTCGGGTTTACATATGGGGGCGGAAGGGAGACAGGAGGAGTGCTCTCCGAGCTCTCTGGCTATAGAGTGGGAAGGCGGTTGCATTGGGCGGTGGCAGTAATGGACAAGCGGGATACGCGTTTTGTATTTCACCGATATTTTGTGGATATGGACAATCGAGAATCTATTTTTCTGCAGCTGGGCTTCGTTCACATTGTAGGACCCATCTGGTCACGATGCCAGTCTTAGGGCGCCCCATTCGCAACACTGTTGTCAGCCATAGCGCTTTCCTTTCCCCTGCCGCCCAGCGAAGGCCTGAAATAAGGGGAAAATACGGCAGCCAACCGATTCCGAAAAATATCTAGAAGAAATTAAGCAGCTCACCACGTTGGCTTTTCCGGAAGATGGGCTCCAGTCGGCTACGGGGGTGGACACGCAGTAATCTAAAAGTTCTCAGCCTGTTTCTATATGTCTAGTTAGTAGGAAATACTTTTAGCTGGTGGGTCTAGATAGAGCCACCTTCCGCCTAATGCCATAATCTTGTTATAGAGGACAGGAACGCCGCATATTGCTGAATCTATAAGGACTTCTGAGTAGCTATCTTAATTCATAAATTAAACCATAGTTGTTTTCCATCTATATATATTTATTTGTCAACAAAACTGCCCCGCCTCCCTTTTTTTTCAAAAAAAAGGCTTGCGTTTCTGCTCCACGGAGGGTGTAGGACGCCAACTCCCTTCCCCGGAGACACCGACAAGGCATAAGATTAGAGCTAACAAGACAAACTCCCACTTACTAACGCCATTCTTTTTTTTGCCCGTACGTTTTTACTTATTTTTAACACAATCATAACAGGCTGACTTCCGGCCTACGCTCCTAGCCACCCCACCCCCAGTCCTTACGACCCTGTTTGGATGACATACAAAAGCCTTTGTCAAGCAACATCACTATGGGACACCCTTTTCACATAACCCCCCTGTAGGCAAACCCCTACCGGTAGCGGACCCGATTCTACCTGCTTCCTACATGTAAGCACCATATCCTCATTACCCATTTCCATAGCCGTTAAACATATAATTACTAATTTACAGCAGCCTATGCGGCGGATTTCCATTCTGATGCACCCGAGCCGCTTATTCCAAGCACTCTAGCCATACGGGAGTATCTTTTCCGTATGTTGGGAAACTCAATCAGGCGTGCGGTCACTCGCAAGACCCTTACTGCCGTAACAATCCATGGCGGACGAGACTGCCCACGCCTACCAGCCTTCCTTATCAAACTCTATCGTTTGGCGAGCACCCCACGCACTGGCACATACTCCAACCCCATAGATAGGCTCATAGGAGTACTATACGGGCCTCGTTGTCAGCACAGACCCTCTCTTAGGGCCCCAATAAGTACAATGATCGTGCACAACTCAAATAAGAGTCTTCTCGCATCGTGTACCAAGCCCACTCGGGGTCTTACTAAGCGTAAAAGCACTTATGCCGCGCACAAAGACACGCTTCTCAGTAAGTTCGCGTACGCGACAGCCCAAACGGTCTTCACACACCGCCTACGGCGTCACAAACTGAATTATCGACCATGCCAGGGCTTGGGCAGCTAGCGCTCGCCACGCCACTAGCTCCACTGAGCCTGACAGCACACGCTCCACACACCGTTCTGACACCGTAGAATTCCCTAGCTTAGCTAACCCTTCAACGTAAGCGGCCCCAACCTAACAAAGTCAGCAGAACCCTTTACCGGCACTTGTCAGGCCCTGTATCCTAGTCCCATAACCCGTTATCTTCACGCCCTTTGGCTGGAGCCCAGAAAAGCAGACTGAAATCCGCACCCGTGTTTGCCACTGGGACGTCCGGTGAAAGCAGCAGACGCAACCCGAAGTCTATGGTTCAAAAGAATAACGCGAAACCGCTCAAGCAGCAAACTCAACCCCAACCCGTACTCCGAGCGAAATAACACCTAACGCCTAAGGCGGCGGAGTCAGCCATTAGAGCCAGATAGGCCTAAAAGAATTCGAAGTCTATGGAGCAAAACCCTGCAGAAGGCACGGCTCCTACAGGCCCAAGGCAGGGAAAACAAACTCTGAGGTTGTCCATATCAAAGCCAACGGCGGGACCCGAGAGACAGTCTACATGTTTCTGCTACGCAGCTGAGCGGTGATGGATAGTGAACCGAAACCCCTACAGACGCATGCCTCATCGTTCCACGTGGTTCACTTAACCGATTTCACTGGCATGTACTCCAAGGGCGTGCAGCCCGTACATAACTGGATCTTTATGCCGTTCACATATTAGTGGAAGGCCTCCAAAGCGCAAATAATTGCAGCGGCCTGCTGCTCTGGGGCCGTCCACCTTCCCTTGTGCGGGCGCAAAGACCATGATGCATTCGTAACGACGCGCTCACCTTCCTCATAGCTGTGCTGGAGTAGCGCTCGTAAGGCGTCAAAGGTGCCATCAGAATTCACGATGAAGTCCCTCGTATAATCGGGATGCGGCAGCAGGGTTTATTGCAGAGAGCCATACGAATGTTTTCCCAAGCCCGTATGCTTTCGGGTCTCCACTGGAAGGTACGTTTGAAACTTTAGCCTTTAATCACAGGGACCGCGACAGCCAAAAAATTGTGAATGAATTTCCGGTAGTACTGGCATTTTGCGATAAAGCATTGTACTGCCTTACCGCTATGGGGCTCTAGCATCTCTATTATGGGTTTAGATTTGCAGGGATCACCACGTATGCCTGCTGCCAACAAGATATGTGCGACATACTTGACCTGCTCAGCGCCGAGGGCAGAGTTGGCCGGATAGAGCTTTAGGTTGGCACTTCCAAAAGACATGAAGAGTTTGCGCAAATGCGTTAGATGATCCAGCCACGTATGGGTATACAAAATAATATCATCAATGTATGCCACAGCATAAAGCCAATTTAATCGGCCCAACAAGATATCCACCCTGCGGTGAAACATTGCCGGGCTAGATGCGCACACAAATGAAAGACGTTGGTACTGTTTCTACGCCTCTGAGATGACAGAACTGGGCTTTGGGCGCTGTCCCTCCGCGACGTCAATTTGGTAAAACCCACTGTAAATGGCCATCATCGAGAAATAACGCTTGCCCTTGAAAGACGCTAGGATGGCTTTCTTGCTAGGCACTGGGTGCTGCGGTATTGGTACATTATTGTTCTCCTCTGTGTAGTCACACCGCATCGGTGCTCGAGTTGACTTCCTAATCATCACCATTAGAATGCTCCTCCACGCTTTCGCTGGCCCTGTGATGCCCTGCGCGTAGAGCTTTACAAGTACCGTCCTCACTATATAACGTAATGGTGGGCGGAGTTTGGCGGGTGGTTGGGAGATTGGTGGAGTGCCTCCCGTCTCCAGTTTTGCTTTAAGTTGGTGACAGCTTATGGGCGAGCGCCATCAATAAAGATGTCCTAGAACTCTACCAGCAACGTACGTAACATGTGCAGTGCTTTGGCATTTACGCAGGTATTCATAGACGGTAGCCTCGGAATCTGCGGACCACTACGGAACATGCTACCTTCCAGTGGATCATCTGCGGTGAGTACTCAGCGCCGCTGTCTGCCCTCTCTATGTTCCTGTTCTGCGCTTGGCTCGTTCTTCTTCTCGTCCTTCCAACAGTACTGAATGCCGCCCCACTTTCGCCATCCCGCACCACCCCTCAAGTTCTGAGTACTCGGGTAATCTGATTCAGTTTTCAGGTTGCCATTATCTGAGAGTATTCAACTGCGTTAACTCTGAGCAGGATACCAGCCTCTAACACAGAACTTCGGAGAATGAGTGTCCCGGTCAACCACCTCACCGGCAATTAGGTAAGGCGTCATCATAGAAAATGCGAACAGTAAAGTCAGGGATCTGTTCCCTCCAGTTTCAGTCTTGTGAGGGCTTAGCCTTTTAGCGTTTTCTGTTTTCGTGCTGCCCTACTTAGTTTAGCGAATTCGCCTGTGCGTGAGGACGGCAGGGTGGGTCTGGGCCAGGCCCGTAAACACTTGGATAATGGCTCAAGAAGGTTTGCGCCCAACGGTCCCATAAGATTTCTAACTCGATCTTGAACGGAAAGCCCCCCAGTCGGTCGCCTTCCACGCATTCAATACCACTTTGTGGCATATCTTGTCTGGGTGTGTGGCCCTTAATGCGTCAGCGGCGATCCATATTAGCTATGCCCTGCTGTAGCGCCGAATTGCCCAAGGCCTTAGTGGCCGACATCGATCCAAGGATGAAAACATCTGGAATCAAACGAAGAAAAGCGAAGCCGGTCAGCTGCCGCAAAATAGTTTACGCTTGTTTTAAAAGAACTAAAATGCACCACTGTTGTTACCGGTAAACACAAAACGTACGAAAGGCAGATTCTTCAACTGTGAAGATAGTAGTATATCTGACGTTCAGCTGCGGGAACCAGGAGAATTTCTATAGATTTTCAGCACCTTATCTAATAATTTGACAAAGCCCTTTTTATTGTTCTAGCTCTACCTCAGAAATAGAGAATATTTAGCGCAGCTTGTGTAAGCTGCAGAACAGTCTAGATATATACTGATTTGACAGTGTAAGCCCCTAATTGACTCGAACATTTTATTATAAGGATTAGCTTTTCGGTTTTCGTTTACAAAATGGAAATTAAAATATTAGGTGCAGATTGGAAAATAAACCAAACATATTGTGAAACCGGTTGGTGGCATCACATTCATCGTTGGGATAGAGAAGCCAACCTTACGTTTGTCAGCCGTATGCTGGTGCCACACATTTACGCAACATGCATTGCTGCACTACCGTCGATTGGCGGTCAGAGCTGCATTCGTTTTGTAATGAAATGCTGCTACATGCGTTGTTAGGCTATGTTTCTAACACTTTTTTGGTACGTCACTCGTATTGAAGCTTGCCTGACACTTCAAAACAGATGTGGTTGCTGTTGAACGTCAACGCTGCTGAGCTTTTCATGCAACTAAAAACCAGCTGTTGTGAAGAAGAAGCGTTTAGTGGGCCACAAAAAAAAATGTAAGCCAGTAGCACACACGGAGCTTGAAACCAAACAAAAACTGAAATATTTGAAAATCCAAATGTTTCTTTATGGCAACATCAAGGCGGAGGCATGCACTAGCGTTAGAGCCCATGAGCTGAAAGGTACATACCGCTCAACAGCGCTTTTTCTCCGGCAGCTTTAAATTGCTGTAGGCTCCCTTGACGGTCTTATAGAAAGACCAGTAATTGTCCCACTTCCAGGTAAAAAATATAATTCAAAAGTTCAAGGTGTACGGTATGACTGGCATATGTGGTCCCTCACAAAAATAAATTCTTTCATTTCAGATTAAGGAGCTTGTGTTTGAATATGAATAGAATGTGTTTGTACATAAACTGGTTTTTTCAACGCCAAAAGCGAATAAGAGGGCAGGTATGTAAATACCAGCTTCGCATACAAGCGTGAAACTGAAAATCAAGAAGCTATGAAAAGAAAGTTTGAAAAGGAAATAATACTGCACCGTTTTAGCTGTTCAGTTAAAAAAATTATCAATTGAAACCATTAAAAGAAATAGAGGAGGACGATATCTGTAGTAAAACAATCCATGAACAGGGGTAACCTTGCATCATTGCCGCTGATTTGTTAGAATTTAAATTTACAACGGATCGCCCGTGCAGTCTCATCAGAAAATGCCAATAGAAAACAACGTAGTTCAGCCTATCCGCTAGGTAACCAGCAAAACTGGTAGAAACCCACACTGATATTAGGCGCAGATTATCTACAAGGTTTTGCGCGCAGGCCATGGGGTAGGCAGCATATTTGCATAACGGCTAAGGAATAAGCAGGGCCGTTAAAAAAATCAAACGAATTATATTGTAAAAGTGTTTCAGGTTTTTGGCAAACATGGTCACGTCATCGCTGTTTAGGACGGTTGTTAGAATAAAAAGTTATGGCGAAACAAGATTTCGTACATAAGGCTGACATGGAATCATGAAAACTGCGTGGAGCCTTGAGTTTTGGAGTTTGGAGTGAAGTAATTCCAATAACGCGCGTGAGGTCCTGCATGCTGGAAGACCCGCAGAAATAATGTAAATGCACGAAGCAAAATTGTTTTTCAAAATCCACTTCTTACTCTGTCGTTAAAAATAAAAACCACAGCCGTAAAGTTTTTATTTTTTACCAAGGGGCGTCAAAGAGTTTTGAACTGATTTTTTCCACCTCTCAGAATGTGCTCGAAAAAAAAGAAAATCGTTATTTTTAATAGACTTTAGAGGCCGTTGAAATTTTGGCTTAGCTGCAATGGAAAACTTTATCTAGTATAGGATGCAGGCCAATTCTACCTAACAAAGATAATGAAGTCTTTTAAAGGGATTTAAAAAATATTGTTCAAATAAGTTTGAATGTCCCATGGTTTGTGAAAGAGTTGCCTTTGTATTTCCAGTAAAAGCTTTCATACTCAAGAACTCAAAGAATGTCTAGGTCAATCAACGCTTAAAATCCATAAAAACCAAAAGAAAAGTATTAATAGCAATTTATTGTTGTTGATCAACACAACTTGGAAATAGCTAAACCGAGTAATCAATGACTAGCCATATACTGTAATACACAAATGTGCGTCATCCATCAAAAGTATCTCCAGCTAGACGGAGGGCAGCAAGGGGCAAGGAAGTACTGTACTGAAAATAATAGGTGTTCTCCAAGGTGTTCAACACAACACGAAGTAGCACAACGGCGACGGAAGCGTCTGATGGTATAGGGAAAGATGTACTATTCCCACCGTGTAACAGTGAGCTCATGCGGGCCCAGCTGAGCCGAAGTAGAACAAAATGCTTTGGACTACGGAAACGGATTAGAAAACTGCAAGCAAACCACCCAGTTGGTAACCGCACAGCAGGTCGCACATGTGTGCAAACTGCTGATTTGTCTAAACCGCGAAAAGACTACCCTAGTAAACATGTGCTGCTTTTTTCAACTACAAGGCTCTTTTATAAGCTCCACTTGTTTTTCTATAAAATTTTAATTGTGACGTTTTTTATGTTCCAGCTCCTCTTTGCTTTTATTGGCAGTATACGTAATTGTTTGAAAGTGGTAATTTTGTTGCCTTGCTTGTTTCGCTAAGTCGTACACACGCCGGAGCTCCAAAATTTTGATATAGTGCTTCTGCCAAGTGGCAAATGCAAACGTGTATGCAGGTGCCAAATTCATTAAAAACAAGATGAACGCTTTCTAGCGGTTTAGCAGCAATAAAAAAATTATCTGCATGGTCAAAATTCCACGTGACCGTGTGCCCAGATCTACGTGGTTTGCTTAGCGTCATGTACATAGAACTGTCCTCGCGCTGTGAAATACGTAAGCCCAATCACGAGGGAAATGCCATATGTATCTGAAAAACTTGCTGCCTACGCAAAATGCATGTCGTTTGCGCATGGAAGCCTCAGCCCTCCTTGTTTTGAGTGATGAAAAGCAGCGGAAGAAGTTTGGCGTAAAAACGATATTCGTACAATTCCTTTCCAAAAATTGAATCCGTTTTTTGCCTGCTAACTTATTTTATATTTGTTTTGACCTTGGCTAAATTGAGGTTTTGGTTGCTGATCTCATAGATCATAATCCAAAACGTTTCTGGTATTTTTTCCAGGTCTGAAATAACGGATTTTCGTTCTTGCAAATCTTACAGCTGGGGCAACTCAACGGCGAAAAATATAATTCACTCCTTACCGATTGTTAAAAACAAACAAAAGTTTTGAGCACATTCTGCGCAATGCAAAATTGAGTTCAGCAAAAATCTTTTTAGCCGCTGTTCCCGTATTAATTGTTGAAGTCCCATTTGATGACTGTTTTTCTTACACTATTCCATTTTTTACTACACTTCAGTTATTTAGCTTTTGCGCTTATTGGTATTTCTGTCCCATCTTATCCACCACCGATTCGCTACCGTTATTTTTGTCCATACATAAGAACATTTTACGTCAAATAGCACCACCGGTCTTCTTGAAAAACTGCTTGAGCAGCACAGTTACAAAAAAGAATTTTAGAGAAGCAACTGAAATTAAAACATAGTTCCGTTTCAACATCCATGGCCTCAAATCGACAGTTTAGCCAAAATAAATTGGGAACCTTATACCAGCAAAAAACGGTGCTTTTTTAATTATATTTAAACCACCTGGCGCCAACCAAGCAGTTACGGAGCATTGGCAAATCAAGCACACGTGCATATAGCCTTTGAAAATTTTAAGACAACTGTTATTCCCAGTAAGCTATTACTACCATGCCACGCATTTAACGTGCTCACAGTAGTTAAAATTCTAATCTACGCTGCTCAATTTTTTTTAACCTTTAAAACTTGTGTGCCAATATTTTTGGATTGAGCACTCTACTATTTACAGAGAAGTGATGTCAATAACCTTTATGCATCCCCATAAACCAAACCAATACAGAGACTTTGAAACTGCCTTGTGGCCAACAATAATTTAAACTGCAACCTGTGCGTGGTCAACTGAGAGCTACCTTTTTTGACCAAAGTAAATCAAAAACCAAAGCCTAATGTTAAGTGTGAGCACAAACTCCGACGGTTGCAACGTATTATAAATTACCGGCTATCTAACGTTATAGTTCTTTTATCACAGGTTTTTATACAGGCAAGAATCTTCACTGGAAATTAACTGAGTATCAAAATTTTATAAAATACTAAATGGGTAACAAAATTGCCTACACCACCAAATTAGCTTTTATATAGTGCCTCCAAAAAATTATATGATCCGTCGTTTTACCAAATACGATGCTTTATCTCCGGCCCGTTGCTTGAAGAAAATAGACAGCGAATAGCGAAAAGTAAATTGAAAGCTGAAATTCCTGTGCCACAGCGCAACCAGTTGACCAGGCCCTTACTAGCACTTCACCATGTAAGTGTCCCCGCATGTCAAAATTACACCATCAGTGCGCAAACGCAGATAGTGTCAAAATTTCATCGTACGGCATTTGCAATGCTGACTGCAATAGCAAGATAGTCGCTACAGCACTGAGGCTGCACACAATCATTTTTCTTCTGCGCAGCAATCCAGAATTATGGAATAGTCAAGGTTGGTTGTGAAGGCTTAAGGTGCACCCCCTCCTGTTCCGCATCCAAATGTAAAAGCAATAAGTGTCAACAACCATCTGCAGAAAACGAATGTAGCAATCAAAATAGTGTCATGGCCATGTCGTCCTCAGAAACTTATTTTAAAGTACAAAAAAGTGGACGTGTGCAGCCTTACTTAAATACTATGAATAATTAAACGTTAATTCTTCATGATAGTTTTGTGTAGATTCCATGGTGCTGAATTTACATTGAAATTAGAAACGCATTGGTGATCAAAATAACTAGATCAGCTTCAGGCGGTTAATGTTCAGGAGCATTTCAGAAACAGAAAAGCACAGTAAAAACAACAAACCTAGAAGGCGATTGCGGCAAAAAGCCAACAAAGCGGGAAATAGTAGCATAGATTGACATTTCACAGCATGAGCAAACTCCGTATTACCGATGACTTGATCGACTAATAAACTTCAGCTACCTCATGCAGAGTTTATAGATTTAAGTAACGTTTGCTCATAGCGTGAAATTATATGTCTACGGCTGAAATTGTTCCGGGGATATATAGGAAAATACTAGCAATAGATGGGTGTGATTCTCAGAGCCCCACGTGGCATGAAAATAAGCACGTGAGTTATTGTGTGAATCCCTTTTAAAACCTTAGTTTACATCAGGGAACCGCCGAGTAATTCCGAAGTCAAGGTGCAGACATTCTCCAGTGCTTTTGCGCTTTGCTAAGTGCTATCTTTTCCTGCTTTAGGCAAATACCTTTTTCATCGTGAGTAGTATGAAGTCGACTCACCATAAGCTTGTTTATATATTAAGCGATGTTTTGTTAAAATGAACAACTTAAAAACTACGCTTTGCACTACCTTTTAAACCATGGATGTAAAGTGTATGTTTTAGCCGAAGCACACATGCAGGTTTTCCTTTCTAAAAGTATGCGTGCTGTTTAAATTTATTCAATGCTGCACTTCGCATTGACAACGAAACATTGCTTTACCAACAGAGGTCTTGGAATTAGGAGCATACTCGGCTCAGTGGCTGCGGGAACTGTCACTGAGATTCTGGCGCAGCTCGTGGCAAAACCAGCGGTAATTACAACAGTAGGCATTTTCCCCAATCCTCCTGTATTTCTAAAGGACGGCGTGTCCCAAAACCATGAAATTAGTAAGTGTCTATAGAAAATTTGGGCTCCCATGCCTGCTACACCTTCAGGTCCACCGCAGAGCCTCCAGTTTTCTGATGCCCCCATAGGCACTTCCTGGGCCCTCATGATGCGCTAGAGGGCTGTGGGATTCAGCCCTCAATAAGGGTAATTGGAGCCCTTCCGGTACTTTCACTCCGGCATAGTGTGCTCGTAATCCCGCCATTGGAACGTAACGCGGTGTGATCGTTTTAGGTCCTGGTATTGCTCCAGTTGAGGCTAAAGCAGTTCGCCTACTGGTTATAGTATGGACTAAAAATTGTTAGATGTGGCGTGGCGCAACTCCTCGTGAAAAAATGCGTGCTAGTGAACTACACCAGTGTCTAACCGAGGTGCCCTGTTTTAGTGAACCTCACTACAATCACTTCTTAGAAGTCCTTGATATAACCCTCAATGCTGTGGCATGCTCTTATTCTTTGTGAGACACATGTGCTCATGTTAATTAGGATTACCTTTCACTGTGTCCAGGAACATCCTTAATGTTGATGATCTGAATGGATGAAGATTCGTGTAAGCATAATTTTTTGTTTGGCATTTCGTCTCAAAACCTGAACATTTCAACCGGCCTCTGAAGGGCCGTAGGGCAAAACGTGAAATCAGCGAAGTAAGTGTATCTGCAACTTCTTGTTGATAATTGACAACAAAACGTGAAATCCAGTGTATCTCGAACTTCTTGTTGATAATTGACAACAAAACGTGAAATCAGCGAAGTAAGTGTATCTCGAACTTGTTCACAATTGAAAACCGCCATAGGCAGCTTAGGAGAGCGATCCAAAACCCCGGATCGAAGGGACCGGCATTGCTGTTGTGGGTCCTTTAGTATGTTGAGTGTAGCATTTTCCTCTAACCCAGCCATATAGGCATACCGTCTATTACTGCCCAATGCAGAGTGTGTATTGACAATTACTATGAGTGCTCCTTGGGGCTGACACGCGAAGTTTTATATAATTTCTGTTAATACTGTGCAAACTTCAGAACTCAGGGACAAGGGCGTTGACCATTATTATTGCACAGGGGCTTTTCCCGCAGTCGGTAAAACATCTTATCCTTTTGCTTGACGTAAATTGGCAACTGTAGAAAATACCAGTGTTACAAATCAGTTTATTAAATGTCTCGCTAATGATTTGGGGTCTTGGATAACTCGTAATAGGCTCGCCGATATGGTGGACCTTACGAAGATCGCTGCTCGAGCGCCGCTGGCTTACTCCCTCCCCGATAGCTGTGCTCTCATTACGCCTTGCGGATTCATATTTATGTTAAGCATAATTTACTTCAATTAAATTACAGGCTTCTTGTATACTGGTTAATGATACTGTGAGCCAACTGGTTTAAGGGTTATTATATATGCTGATGTGTTACTACATGGGTTTAACAATTGAGGTCTATAGGGTTGTCAAATTATAAGTGGAGACACCTTAATGATTGCATGTGAATGTTAAAGTCAATGGATCATGAGACCTATGGTTAGCTCAGAGGAAGGGCCTAAAGTCCCTGCACAAGGCTAATGAGCCCTGCAATTCCTTATGATTGCTCTTCATGTGTGTCTGACTTTTAGAGTAACCCCCAGCATATTTACCCTTTCCAGTGCGAAACCCTCAGAAATCAATTATTTTACGGTTCGGGGTTACAGGAAACTTATTCGAAAACTTTTTGACAGGTACACATTAGCTTTGCGCGTTCTCTGACTTTTGGGTGTAGGCTTTGGTTCTGCCCCAGGCGTACATCGATGTTCAAGGGCAAACATACACTGTTTCTAAAGTCAGCGAAGACCACAAATCCGCATTGAGACAGCATCATGACTTCCCGTAGCGTTGAGGTTTATCCTCCAATCGGGGGAATATCTAATCCCACTGTGTGGAGGCAATCGACGCAAACTGACCTTTAAGCGTCATGATTGCCTGTGTCACCTGATTAAATCCTCATATGGAGTCTAGGGCCCTTGCTGGCAATGTTTTCGAGGCCCATTACGTCTGCGCTTTCCTGTGCTGATTCCTAATTCCTGAGGCATCACCTGCCCTTGTTTTAATGAACCAGAGGGAATTATTGCCAGTTTGGTTAAGGACAAGGGTAATCCGGACAATACATCAAAGCGTTCGCCGAACAAGACATTGGAGCTGGTGGTAAGAAACAATTTTCTGTGTCTGAATAAAGAACGCACTGAACCTAACGTGAACGGCAGAAGAAAACGTGATCTCATTTCAAAGAATTTGAGTTTGGGAATGTCGCTGAGCACGCTGATGGGCGCAGCGTGATATAGAGATCAGCTGTCAGGGTTAGTAAATGTTGGATACCTTAAATCATTCTTTTGGGAAACATGATCTGATTTGAGCCTGTATGACATTTGGCAGTGCGTGGAACCTTCGGAGCAGTAATCTCTGCATGGAAATGAAGAACATTGTCGCGAACTCTGGTGAGAAGCGTTGGAATTAGTTTAGCGACAGCGCGAACATATTTGAACCAGCTTTGATTAGTGTGATTTTGAGGCCGACAGTGCAGATTATCACCAGAGAGCGTATACGTGTACGGGCCCAGCGCTAGAGAATAGAGTGGATACTAACCATTGTCCCCCTAGAATATTAATGGAGACGGACGATTCCGGTCTGAATGCAGGCGAAGCCGGTAGAGCGCGAGGGAGAAGTTATTGCACCAAGGCATGAACCGTACCAAACGATAGGCCAGGATCCACTGGGGTGCCGGCGGAGCTGTTTCAATTAGAACACCCATTTAGGCTGTAAAGGAAGCATTAAAAACTTGCTCTTGCCCTTTAGTCTGTCGTATAGACTTGGGGATTGCTGCCCAAAATGAGTTAGGGGCAGACCTCCTAAAGAAACCAAAGGTTCTGCCCGACAGAATGGCATGGTAAGTTTCAGCGCCAAAACTCGGCGCTACTCGACCCAGACACAGCCCCAGTATGGCATTCTACTATTGTAATTTAACGGGTTATAGCAAAAATATATATACCCTGGCCTACGAAAGCTCCATAGAAAGCCTTTGAAGTATTGGTCCTCAATGAAACATAGACAGAGGGGGTTCCTACCGGCTAACTGGAAACAGTGAGACAGATTTATGTCAGATCGCTTTAGTGCGCAAACGGTTGGGAGTCGCATTACAACGCTAGAAATAATACGATACGAAAAGGACAACCATCAGCTTACGCAGCAGTTCGCGAATACACTGCCACGGATGGAATCTCCCCTTCCTAGAATATCCTAAGGGGCATTGTCTTTAGTACCTTTTCTTAACCAATGGAAGGGGGGGTGTTGCGGGCACGCCCTCAAACCTGGAGGCAGGCATAGAATATGAAAAGGCAGCATGGAGGTCTGGATGATGAGCTAGCCTTGTGGAGTGGTAAAGCGATGCATGCGATAAAAGTCGTAATAACGTAATCAACAACCCCTCAATAAACAAAGAAGGGTGGGCTCCGCATTGACGTTTTAGGGATGACCCGCAGGCTTTCACAGGATAGAGTAACTTAGGCGGGGCCTCAAGGAGAGTACGTGCTCCCATTCAAAAAAAGGAGAGAAGAGACTCGGGTTTCGAACGACGTGTGTTAAGGCCAAGACAGAATGATATTAAGTGAGTCGGGTCCGGTAGGGAAAGACACACGAGTAGGCAGCGTCCTGTCGAGGAAACGAGAGCTAAAAGAGATGGGAAAAGGCGTCGCAGGTGTGGTAGATTGGGGCATTGGGCATGAGCTTCTCATACCTAGGCCAATAATAATCCTAGCTTTACAAACGAATCCACAGTTGAAAAAGCTAAAAGCAAAAAACCGTTTAGGCACCGAAAAAGAAGCAGTACGGTCTAGGTCGCGATGTGGGGAACCATCGTAGGCCTAAAGAAAAGCCGTCTAACACATACGGGATAAACCGAGTTCATGACAGCAGCGACATCTCTCCGGTTATATGGCTCCAATAGGAACCAAAATTTGGTCCTATCACAAAATTCAGATTCACCTCAGTTAGTCAAAACGAATTGACGTCAAGAACTTGCATTTCAAAGTTACCAGCTTCATTCTTCAAATTTTTTAAATACAGAAATAATGCTGATGTGCCGGGCAATCATACCACAGCTACAACTGTGCTAAAAGCGCAAAAGTGTAACTGTAAAAAAAATGACTGTCTGAAAGAGGCGAGATATGGAAAAGTTTCGTCCAGCCTAGAACGAAATCGTCAATGGAGAACGCTGTAGCAGGCAGCACGTATGGTATGAGCACGAGTACGGAAGAACGCAGCACACCCAGCGGAATTATGAACGCTAATGGTTTAGAAGCAAATGGGAAACATGAACTGCGAGATACTACTCTAAAGTTGCAAACAGCAGAAGATGTCAAAATTTTCGAACAGCAACTAGGTGGTCCGGAGTTCAAGAGCAATAGTTGGGCGGCGGGGCAATGTCGAATGGATTAGGAAAAGCGGTCAATCCAATGGAAGCATTCGATCGGTTGATTTAGGAGGGTGGGTGTCGAATTTTTGCGGTGCAGGTGCCAGCACACAAAACATAAAGGAGAAGTACAGGAGGTCGCAGCGGTGGAGCTGATTCCGAGTATCAGTTTTCCAGATGGCAGGGAGCACAGCGCCAAATGGAGTTTGGATACCCTCCAAGGGTTGCTCGCTGTGTTCGTCCACATCTTGATAACAATCTACGTCGTGATATTAGAAAGGTGATTGACCGAAATCGCTGGGGTACGTTAGTGCATGAACGTAATGAACAAAGTAGTGAAGGCGAATTAGTCAGGGTGTCTACCCTGTTGTGCATTCAACGACCGGGAGGAGAGGACACTCACGCTCAGGGCAAAAATATTTCATTAGTCCGATCGTTGGGGAGATCAGGCTCAGCACCAGATTAGTTTGCTGGGACACAGGGTTCGTGGAAAATCTTAATTAGCATTATATCTTTGTGCGGACATAGATTCCAAGGCTTTGTCATGCCTCCCTCCTGTGTATAAGAATGGTGCTCAAATTAAAATGCATGTCGAGAACATGAAGTATCTGTTGCTCACTTATTTGATGACGTTCGCGTAGGATCTAGGACGCGAGGAAAGTGACCGAAACGAGAAGAAGGCAATAGAACATGACGGGCCAAATTGATTCAGGGTGGAATATTTTGGCAGGTCAAGATTATAAGGGGGAGAAGGACGCCGTCAATGAGAAGTCCGGTAAAAGCTGGAAAGTAAATGAAAGCATTCGGAGTATGCTCCCTGTAATAGAGTGCAACTGGCATGTAAAAGGGGGTGTAAAAGCCCTTGAAAGCAGAAGCCGGGAAAGTTCCAATTTGCCCTTTAGGATGAGTAAAGGCTCAGAGAGTGAGGACAGTGACGAGAGCGGGAGCGTTCATGCAAGGCAATCTTTTGAAGTGGAGGAAACGGTGGCTGGAGACGAAGCGCGGCGATGTTGAACCTCTGAAAAAATGCACATGCATGTTTATGATTTAAGTGCGGGACGTTCGAGCTCCCTGGAGATGCTGAGGTCAAAGGGCTTCCCTATAAAAAACGAGAAGCCGGTCGGGAAGGTTGTTTTGGCAACAGGATAGAACAAAAATACTGATTCAAATTCCAGTGAAAAGGAAACAAATCGGGAAATAGTACCCAGGAGCATTTTACGGATTATGACGAGAATTAAACAGGAACAAAATACTATAGTCAGCATGCAATCTTTAAATGCAGATCTGGCTGTAGGTTAGGACTGGATGGTTGAAAGTGGTTATTGGCGGTTCTGGTCGGGTAGGACAGATTTCAAGGGTTGGTGGCTACAGAGGCAAGTCAATGCTGCGTACGTGCTCCCCTGATGGTCAAAACGAAATCCTCTGCAGAAGAATTGCTCTACGTTGCTAAACTCAAGGTGGAATCACGCGAGGCGTTACAGGTGAAGAAGACGGTTACAGCAGGTAAATTCGTTCTAGGCCAACTGTACTTAAGCGCGGACTTATTGGTAGCTAAAACCCCATAGCCTGTTATTTTAAGGACGAATTGGCTACAACAGGAATTTCCTGTTTGGTTTAAAGTTTCACAATTTACCTCAATGGGACGAAACCAGTTGGTTACTAATGCCTGTTGATAAACAAAAAGGAAAAACGTTTGCATCCGAGGAAAGGATGTACGAAGTTCCTGATGGATTACACGATAACGGATTAGCGAATGAAGCTAAAGGGAGAATGGAAAGCGATGTGAAGGTTATGACGACTGAGGAAGCTACTAATTGCCTGCGACCCACTGCAGGAAGATAAAAGCAGCATAAAGGATTACATAAAAAAACTTTATATTAAAAGGTTGCGCAAAGAACTATGGCAACGACAAACAGGACAACTACCGTCCCATGGGTCAGAATTAATTGCTAATGGTGGTGCTACAAGTGGCGACAGGATTAAGATTTTAGAAGGCATGGGAGGTGTCCAAGGAAACAAGTTTTTAACAAGATTAAAGGAGGTTAATCAGAGGTTTGGTGTAGTGAACTTCAGTACAATCACGCCTCAGGCGTGCTTGTGTTACGTACTCAGCCTGTACCGTGCCCTTGTTTCGTCTACCAAATGCAAGTGAATGTTGAGTATGAATAAGAAACATTAGGTTATCGGGCATTTTCATACCTGCTGGTGTTATTGCTAAGGGATGATGGGGGCTTTGTGTAAATATTTTGGTGTTGTGTCTGAATCCAGGCTTCGCATGGTGAGTCTTATATGCTTATGAGTTAAATGTTGGTGATCTTTGAAAACCTGATATAACAGCATAAGCCAATAATAGTTAGGGGCTGAAAGCAACATAGGAAAGCAGGTGAAAACGCCGGAACAGAGTGTGTGGGAGCTAGCAAACCTCTATGGGTTGACAGCTCCTGATCTTCGGTCAGGACTTTTATTATGTTTTTACTCGTGGATAAGAAGGTAAAAGCATTTTGATTTGAAGCTGCATAAAGCTAGAGATTGTCTAGAGCGAGCCAGTGGGTATGAAAGAGTGGCAAGATTAGCCTCGCAGGTATTATGCCATGGTGGGGTAAGGAGTTCCTTTTGTTCCAAACCTGTTCGTTGAGATGTAAGCGTGGCTACGTTACCGTTGGGATTAGTTGATATTGCTATTGATTTTATTAACGTCGGGCATCAAGAATCTGTTTTTACTCCAAGAGTTTGAACTCAGCAACTCTAAAGATCCAGGAGATGAGGGAGACATGCGTTCTGATAAGGTTCAGCGCCTTCCGCAAGTCTTGGAATGATGGAATCCCCATTGTGTCAGGGGAAACGGTAAATGATAACATATGCGTGCGTGTTCTCCAAGTTGGCAGGTCCTCTATGTCGTCATCCGGAGTCTCGCACGCCGGTGGTCGAGCTTGAGTCCTTTAAAGCGTTCGTCCTTGCCTGCCCTTCTGTTGCATCCCTCAGGAGCCGCCTGTCCCTGACTGGGGGAATTAAGGACGATTCTTACGATTGATGATATATGAGTACATGGTGATTGTACTGCAGTGACAGAATATCAGGGGCATAGCTATGTGAACTTGGATGCCTCGATTGAAGGATATAATCGTGACTCTCCTGCAAGCAGCAGAGAAAGTATATGCAGATACAAAAAAATTTTTGTGCCTAACATACATACCTTCGGGACTACTGCCTGAAACGGTCATCAATCATACTGTCAGGTTAGTCCCTAGAAAATTACTTAGCAAGGAAGCGATTTACCGACTAGGGCATCAGGAATTAGAAGCGCACGGGCAGAGTCTAAAATAATTAAAGGACACAGAGTGGATTACTATGCCATCCTATCCTTTTGCAGCTGCTTCGACGTTGGTGACTTAGAAGGATGATCAATCTGGGATAGCCAAAATATAGGATGGTGGTCACCATGAAAAGCTTAACGCAATAACGATATCGCCTAAATTCCCGGTACCTATAATAGAAGAGGCTTCAGACCTTCTGCATGGTCCTAAAGTGCTTACTACAATACACATGAAGCAAGGGTTTCATCAAGTAAGAGAAGATCCCAAAGACCAGTATAAAACAATGTTTAAACATTTACGGGATAGTAGCGGTACAAAGTGATGGTCTTCGAACTGAGGAGGGCACCAGGAACCTCTTAAGCAAGGATGAACCATATGTTCTTTGATGTATTGGGAAAAAGGTAATTGCTCTCCCAGATGATTTGTTGGTTTACAGTCCTGACGTTCAATGTCAGGCTTGAAAACGTGATAAAATGTTGTCTATTATGAACACAAAAAGGATGCACAGTAGGATATCCAAATCTAGGGTTGGGGCGACTTCCAGTTAGTAGCTAGGTTCTAAGTTAGTAGCAAAAGATATTACTCTTAGTCCTTCTGGGGTCCAAGCTATCTTTATTTGGCCTAAACAACTAGACAATGACACGCAAGTCAAACAATTCCTAGGGGCTATCAATTGCTGGCAAATGTTTATGCGGACAAAGCTTGCAGATGCACCAAAACTTTTAATTGACCTCACCACGAATGGAACAGAATTCAAATGGACAGCAGAGCAGGCAGAAGTCATTAAGGCGTTAGAAGACGGATTGGTGAATTACCTGACGCTAAACATACCAGATGCAAATAAGCCTTATGTGCTGAAAATGCATGCTTCTGGTTATGCAGTGGCTGCAGTCTTGGAGCCAGATGGCAACCCGCTAAGGTTCTTAAGCCAGATAATATCTTCCGTAGAACAACGTGTTTCTATATAGGATCAAAAACTTTTGGGGTTATTGTGGCGAACATCCTTTATAACAGCAGATGTTAGTGTACACACGGAGCACAGGCCCTTACAATATTTACAAGAGGTGAAAGGCAGTAAATATGTACCTGGAAGGATTGAGAGATGGTTGATCTTTTGGGCGAACTTCCAGATCTTGAAGATGAAATACCACGCTGGTTCCAGCAATGTGGCAGCTGGCAGGCTATCACGTCATCAAGGACATCAACGAGAAAGGACAGGATTGCTAGAACAGGGGAAGATACGTGCAGTAGCACTAGTAGACAAAGTCTTATTTACTGTAGAACAATTTGAAAAGAATACGGACAACAGTAATGCAGGTTATCAGCCAGCGCCAGTTGCCGACGTGCAACAGAAGTCAGCAGCAACGCACAAACCTAGGATTGGAGGGGAACAGTCGGTTCGTGTATTAGAGGAATGCACGCATTTTGGCGATATTTATAAGGGAGCACGGTAACAGGAGGATGTTATACGGTGAAAGGAAGACAGTTCACTGAAAAGGGAATTTAAAGCTAAAGGTAACTTACTATGTGTTTTTCTGCATGGATTGAGGCCCGCTTGTTTCCCTTCAGCAGAGTAGGGCAGGCAGCATGTCTTTCATTATTGCCATGACCACCATACTACAGAACAAATGGCAGTCCACAAAATCTACGACATGCTTGCACGTCCATAGTGTCGGCCAGGCATTCAAAATGATGAGCGAGTCTATGTAGACTCGTGTCCTCGTTGTAAAGGAAAGAAATCAATCAGAACAATGGCTGCAGCAGTACTACAATCTCCACAAATCCTAGCAAGGAGATGAGCGAACGTTTCTTTAGACTTTATCACAGGCTTCCCAAAGAGGAATACGAATAAGCATGCAATACTCACGGTGGTGTGCAGGATGGGAAAGATTGCACATTTTATTCCCCCCCAATTGACAGTGACAGCCGCAGGAGTTGTTTGTTCTAGTAGCAAACACATTAATACGCTTTCACGAAGTACCTGCAGTACTTGTATGTGATCCTGACCCTCGATTTACAGGCGAAATGTGTCAGGTAATGCCCAGACTGCTCGGTATAAAAAGGGCGTTACCTACTTCTTGGCATCAGGAATCTGATGGGGAAGCACAACAGGTCCACAGGACAATTGAGCGAGTTGTACGCGCATATATTGAAAGCGATGAAGGTCCATGGAATGATCTACTTCCAGCAGCTGAGTTGTCATACAACTCCACAGTTCATAGTAGCACAAGACTTACTGGTTTTGAAGTGATGAATGGTGAAAATCCACTGCGTGCAGCAGACCCAGATATTGTCTATCAATTGTCAGCACTGTCTCTCCGCCTATGACGAAGCTTTTCCAACAGCTAGATGGCCTTGCAGCTGTGCACATTCTTTAAGGACAAGCAGCAGAGCAAGGCTACACAAGCAAGGACACGAAGGATGTGCAATCCAGAGCAACGGAGAAGGTTTAGTTGTCTGCACGACATATGCAACCAAGATGAAAAGCTGAATTTCAAGCTTTTCTTATTGCATCCTTCGCGCTTATAGCTAGAATAGGGAAAGCACCTTACTTTTTGAGAATGCCTTCATCAATGGCTCAGCCTCCTGTTTTTCATGTTTCTCTTCTTCACAAAGTCAAACCAACGCCGCAGGATATCCGCGAAGCTGAAGGATGGGATCCTCTGGATGAACAACAAAATGATGACCCTGTATACCACGTTAAACATATAATAGATTAGAGAGGGACAAGGTGATAGAGAAGAGTTTTTAGTCAAATGCAAGGGATTTCGTCAGTCAGGGGCCTCGTGGGAACCTCTGGAAGACCTCAATGGCAGCAAGAATTTACTACGTGAAATTATAGCGCCGCCAATTCGGCAAACTAACAGAAAGAAACAAAAAAAAGGGCTAATTCAGCAAAAAAAAAATTTTCTGAGTGAAGACTATTCAATGCGAAGAGCGGATAAGCAGGCTGAACCGTGTCGCTGGGAAAGCATTGCTCGAAGGCTGTACCTCGTGCATGAGTGAAAGGTGTTAGAAACAAATTGGTAATGGGAAATGTGTCATACGTTCATGGAGTTGACATTTCATGAGGGGATATACGGTATCAAAATTTTTTGGCATTCCTGCAGATGTAGGTTCGATAGGAGACAGCTGCTGGGTTTTCGGCATCAGGGCGTCTTTCGTTGCTGTTGTGCATTAGCACATATTTATGGAAATTTACATGTTATTTAATTAATATTTGCGGTGGGGGGTGTCTGCTTTTCTTAGCGAGGAGGCAATTATATTGAATTTCACTAGAATCATGGCTCAGTGGTGCTTGACGTAAGTGGCGAGCCTGTGCGCCTATCTTATTTCTCTCGATGTATTCCTCTCTGTGCTGCTTATGAGTAATCCGCATTAAGCGAGAAAGCTTTATTACTTTTGTTAGGGTTATTTCTAAGGAATTAAGCTACGATTGATTATGTAATTCGATGCTGTGTTAGCAAATGGGTTTGTGAATTCAGATCTAAAGCATTTTGAAATGAAAAGTAAACTTATCAAAATAATCGTGTATACAACTTAAAGTCAATTATTCATAAGGCCTGTAGGTAGCTCAGGAGAGCGGCCTAAAGCCCTGGTACAGGGTCAGAAAGCTTTGCAGTCCCTTAAGACTGCTATTCATCTGTGTCAGACCCCTAAGCTTTCACCGTATTTACCCGTTTCAATGTGACCACTTTTGAATTCAATTATTTTAACCTCTCCGTCTAAAGGATATTGATTGGAAGATCTCTAAAGGAGTAGTTATTAGCCTTGCACGTCTTCTGAGTTTTGCGTGCAGGGTTTGGTTCTGTCCCAGGTATATAACGACATTCGCCTGTACAATTACGCTATTAGCTGAGACAGATCCGAAATATTATAAATGTTTTTCAAGGGCGGATTCTGCATGTTGTATATTTTGAGAGAGTTAAGACTATGTAGTTTGTAGAACAGGGCGGGCAGAGTGTCAAGACTTGCAATAGGATTGAGGTTTATCCTGGAGTCCTATAGAGATTTAATGCCAGTCTGCGGGAGGAATCGACGAATGCTGAAATTCGAAGTGTCACGATGGGGTATGTCAACTTTATAGAATGTCATTGGGATTGTAAGACAGCTGATGGGCAGGTCGTGGAGGTTCGTTGCGTTTGTGTGTTCCCCGTGTTTTTTGTGATCCCTGAGGAGGCGCCTGTCTTTAATTAGCTTAAAGATAGAGGGTTCTGACAGTCGAGGTCCATTGACTTCGTGTCTCTCTGTGCTGCTTCCTGATTCCAAACGAGCCGCTTGTGTCTAATTGGGCTATGTACAGAAGATTCCCTACCCTGTTGTGAAACTATGCGCTGGGAGTGGTACGGAGTGAGCCGGCTGCTACATTGTGCGGATTCCTCTAGGATGTCGCAAGCCGTTTGTCCAGCAGCCTGAAGGGGATCCGAAGGTTAGGGTGAGCCAGCGAAACAACATTCGGGAGTATGCTAATAAGTTATTCAGTCTTTGGCCCTGGACGGGTGGTGATCGGGATATTCGGGCCTTTCGGGTTTTTCAAAGACCTTTGTATCGGGACACCTTTATAGGAGTACTCAGCAGCTGATTTGAGGGCACCTACAGAAGCCGGCAAGCGTCTCACAATACTTAGGAAACGTGTAAAGGCAGGCGATTGAGGTAATTGGAAGTATTGGGTTAACCGGAGTAATCTGAATGCTAGCAGCATGAACCTATAGCCCAGCGCAAATAACACAGTTTTTAGCACTAATCCTGGTCCAACTTTATCCAATCGGGAACCACTTGAAGCACACGCACTGCCCATTCACTAAGCTCACTAGCCAGCACTACTATGCAAAGGAAAGCAAACCATCAACGCAATATCCTGCAGGGAAAAGGTAAAACCTGTTCTTTTCCTAACGTTCAGTCTCTAAAAATCTGTGTCTGTCTTTCTCTCTGCTGACTTGTCCCCACATCCGAGACCAGCTCCCCATTCTCTATGGGACCAGCTAGCACATAGACATACACGCTGGACCAACTGTATACCACTGACTGGGCTTACGCACCACAGTAACCTTAATACCTACGTTTTTCCTTTAATGTAACCTATATTTTAGCTTTTAGCCACTTTGCCAACTACTCCACATCGGCTGCTAATTGGCAGGTAGCTGACCCGTCACGTTAACATGGGTACGTGCACAGCTACGAACCAATGCCTTCATTCATACACCCACACTTCCCTCTTACACCATCTATGCCACCGCTTATACTCTACCTTCGAAACTCGAAGACGTCCTTTTTCCGACTTTCCTCTAGGTATCTTTACGCAATACATACTGTTATAGCAGAACCCGATACTCCTGTTCCACCTTACCTCATTGTCCTGTGGCATATTTGGTCATCGCATACCTCACAACCATGCCAGAAGGCAGCTGCCATAATAACCAACCCCAAAGGTTGACTTACACCACCCGAGAATCGCTTGACCATAGCCCACCCTGCATCTATACGGGAGGGTAGCACTGCATTTCCCTAATATCCTTTCATCTGCCATCACGAAACACCCGTTTCCATCCTTTAACACGCCTGTAGCGCATAACTAGACCGGTAAACGCCCGTTACTACCCCTGACATCCTAGCCACACACACGGCAAAATCTCACCAAGTCTCAGCAACGCCTCAAAACAATCCACGGTGCATCCTGGTGTCTCTAACACCTGAACTAGTCCATGAGAACTTCCTAAGCACTCCAAACTCAGATCTCACTATTTCACGACAGAGAACTCCACTACGCAGTTAGACACTGTCTGTCCGGAGCCGTTGGACGATAACCATAACAGCATCAGCATCGCAACATAAGGCCTTATTTCATGGGCCCCTTGGCTATATTATCACCTACCACCATAAGCATCGCTCACCTAGCTAACCCCTTTATATAACTAAAACCAGAACTAATCCTGCACGTTAATGCCTCGTGACCCAAAAGCATCCTAGGGGTCCGCTCCACCAGGACAATAAACACGTGTGGGCAACCGAAAAGGCCTCCATCACGACCTCTTCATCCTCTGTCATGCCCACAGACTTACATTGTGACTCACTGTCTTAGTCGTCTCCTAAACAATCGATCGGACGGCGTTGAGCCTTGGGTTCTCAGGGCTGGCTAGCGCTCTGACTCCAACGAGACCTAAGTAAACACTACACATACAATTCCACGCCCGTCTCCTTTGCACCCGCGTACAAATACCTCTTACCCCGATCCCCTTTGCTTGAGGACGGCCAGCCTGTGACCACCGTGGTGGAACGCCGTAGGCCCAAATAGGCTCTCATCAGTCGCGTAAGTCCCTAGACACCCTGTCTATCCAGACTGACTTAGCCTCAGAGTCGCGCTCTACAACTGAGCCCGAACTAAAGGGGCAAGCCATCGTTAAACCGTTTGACCTTAGGACGCTACTCTGGGGCGTCTCCCACGAGTGGGACCCGGAAGAGCCTCCAGCTCTTAGCCCTACTGCACGGGCTTACCCCACACGCTTTCCTCCCGTGTATGATGCCTCTCAGAGAGAACATTCAAACCCTACAAGCAAAGTAAAGTACGGGCCGAAGCCCACGGAGTCGAATGAGGGGCCGGGTGGGCCGCTGCTTCGAGCACGTCAACGGGAACTCACAGAGCTGCTCGCTAACTCCCTTTCATACACCTACACTTGCCTCTTACACCTTCCTTGCCAGCGCTTTTGCCTAATGTCATATTTAATTATTTCCTATCCCACTAACAAGCCTAAAGACCATAGGTGGCTACCACAATAACGAACCCCACATCTTGACTTACACAGCCCCCAAAACAGTTCCTTGATCATAGCCGACCCTGGAACTAAACGGCACGGTACCACTGTATTTCCCTGATATATTTTTATTGCTCCTAATCCACCAACATTAATCCTTTAAAAAGCCCATAAGCTGAACGTTGACCTGTATACGCCGGTTAGTGCCCTTGACATCATAGCCACGAACGGGAAAATCTCACTCAGTTCCGATAAAGCCGCTGAACAACCAACCGGGCGTCTTTGTGTTCTTAACACCTTAGCCACTTTATGAGAACTCCCTAAACACCTCACAGCTCACTCCTAACTATTACACTAGGTGACCACGTTCCGCAGCTGGATCCTGCGCCCAGGGGTTCCGTGGAGAACCACAACACGTATAACCACGTAACCCCTATCTCCACGGGCTCCATGAACGGCATCATTGAGTACATCACGGTCGCCACACATCACCATGCTTTCACGGTCCTTGTGGACAACACCACAAACAACACACATAACCCCTACTAAGAGTTCGGAAAACTCTAGAGTCACCCCTGGCATTCCTTCCGTTTGTCCCACCTTGGTCCCCTTAGTTGAGACATCCCCTGGCGACTCTAAGGTACATGGTGACTTTGTCTGTCGCTGCTCCAAGCCCACACTAACACCTCCACACGTTCCGTGGAGGACACCACTGACAACATTACGAACCCCAGGCACACCAAATAACACTCTTTACTTATTTATGTGCCACGTCAGACATGACACGCTTCACACCATATGCTCGGCGCGCACACACGACGGGCTCATCTTGCTGCGCCGGGAGAATGCAAAGTGCCCCCGGCCCTCTGTGAAATAACCGCCAGGACTTTGCCAATGCACGGGCGTGGAAACCGCCATTAGCCACTCAGTCTCTTCTATCTTAGAGAATCGATCCCAGGGCGCCAGCCCTCGGGAAGGCAGTAATATCCTGAGGCACAAGAACCCAAGTTCCAGATCAAAAGCAGAGTGCGCGCCGAAGCTCCAAGGGGTCGAGCAAGGGGCTGCGTGGGCCCGTTCGACCACATCACTAGCAGCATTCTATAGATAAGCCTAAAAAAATATTTTTCTGGTGGAGGGCCTATACACAGTTTGCTTCAACCTGATGGTCTACCCCCAACACGAGGACCAAAAATACTCGATGGTATCAGATGTAGTTCTACTCCAAGGCAGACTCCGTAATTGTTAGAGAAAAGCACAGTTCTGTGCCTTGATGCATGTTCCGTAAAAGAAGTCTCTCCCTTTCGCTTTCTTTTTTTGGACAAAAGAGCAGCTTGCGATGCTGCTCCCGGCAGAGCGTGGCTAGCCGACTCCCCTCCGACACAGAGACACGATTCCTAAGAGCAGCACTGCAAGGGCAAAAGTCACTTTCCTAACGCCAACGTTTCCCGCTTCATCTTAACGTTACCTTTATTTCCAACGTAACCGTAATAGAAACATTTGGGACTTCCGTCCTAAACCAGTTCATTCCCAGACCTTAAGCCTCTGCTCGGAGGCTCTACCTGCCTCACCGCATAACGCAAAACCAACAGAACACGTTTCAACTTACATACTGCTTCACCTTTAAAACAAACTACTTTCCCACACTTCCACATCCTGTAACCCATTGCTTCCCCTAAAGTAAGATTTCCTGGCCACTAGACGGCCACACCAATAACTCGGCCCACACATCTGCACTCATGCCCATTTTCTGGTAGGACACATAATTTTAATCAACATGCCTACTCTTTTCTAAGCTGCACCCAAAACCAACGGACTCACACTCCCACTAGCTTCTTGATCCTTTCCCATCAGGAGCCAAACGCCGTACACACCGTCTTCCGTCGGCGCCCGCAAACCCTAAAACGTCACACCGATAGCCCCAAGCCCTTTTATAACTTAAAATTTACTTATATTTACTACCAACATGCCCTAAGCCCCAAACTCTTCTAGTACCCATACCTCGAACTTCCAAGCAGACAGCCCCATCCCAGCCGGAGTGCCCCAGAGGCTCATTACTAATCCACACGCTCATCCCTTGCTTTCTATGCTGGTACATACACGAAACCCAACCAATCTAGGAAACACCAAATATTCCTGCCTGTTACTCCTGGCTAGTCTTTCCATGAGCTCTACTACCCTTCTCACAGACTGAAACGCTGTACCTCTGCCGACATAAACCCATATATTAAAGCACCCCAATCCCATCTCAAGCCCTTCTACCTCCAACATCAAAACTAAGTACTTTTCCCTCAACTCACAACCAACAGAAGCCAGTATACACCAACATCACTACGGAACGCCCTCCATACACAACCCGCATACAAGCCAACCCCAGCCATAGCCGACTCATCACTATATCTCGTTTACAAGTACCTACCATCTCCTAATACACCCCTTCCCCAACCGTAAGACATATAATTGTGCATTTGTTTAACACTCAGAAGGTGCGCTGCTAACCAGATACACCCAAACCAACCATCCCAGACACCGCAGCCATGCAGAACACCTTACCTTATACAAAGAAACTCAATCATGCGTGCGGTCGCTCACTAGACCCTGCCCACGTTAATAACCCATGCCGCAACAGTTCTTGAACGCTTCCCAGAATAGTTACCTAACACGGAATCAATACCCCACCCGGCTACCCTTGGCCCAACCCTAAAGAGAAACCTGTAGGATCCCTATAGCAATCCTGGAACTAACATAGACCGTTCCTAGGTCCTCTATGACTCACAAGGATTCTCCTGATCCCGTTCAAAAGCTTTCTTACACCGGATGGCAGGCCCTCTCTCTATCCTAATAGTCCTTGAAACACTGTCGCGTCTCGTATAGGCACACTTGATACTAACTTCATATAGATGGATAGCCCAAACTTGCTTCACTTGCTGACCAAAACACCAGCAACTAAATTGTGAGCACGCCAGGTTTTATGGAGCTAGAGCTGGCTAGGCAACTAGCTCCACTGAACCCTATAGCACTCTTAACATACCCTTCCAACCCTTTATAAACCAGCACCCTAGCTCCCGTTCAAACTAAATCGTCCCAACCTAAGAAGGCCGCAAGAACCCACATATGTTAGGCCCTGTACCCCAGACCCATAACGTGTCATCTGCGGGCGTTCTGCTCGGAGCCCAGAAAGGTATACCGGAAACTCAACCCATACCTGCCATTGGGGTGTCCCCTCAAGGCAAAAGGCCCAACTTAAGTTTTACGCTCCTAAAGCACAACCCGAAACTCTTAAGAGAGCAAACCCAAACCGAACCCGTGCTCAGAACGGAAGTACTCATTACCCTTAAGACGAGTGAGTCACCCATTAGGGCCGACTCGGTTAAAAGACTTGGGGATCCATGCAACAAAACCGCGCAGACGCCAAGGCCCCTAAAGGGCCTAGGCAGGGAAAGGAGCAAAGCCTCAGGTGGTCCACATCACACCCCCGCCTCTGTCGTGCTGCTGGTGTGACCAGCAGCACCTGACGGAGTGCGAGCACACACACAAACACTCTACTTCTCTATTCCCCGACAACCCGCACTCACGAGTTACTGGTCTTTTGCAGGAGGTGGTCCCTCAAAAGCAAGGGGCGTGTGTAGCTCCAAACGGGGACTACATAATTCCCTCAGCCTCCGCGAAAAAGATAAAGAACTCATAGGGTACCACAATCCCACGAGAACCTCGTCAGTCTTGGTCAGGGGGTCTTCCGGGTGGTTAGACAACCTCTTCGCTATTTTCTAGGCAGAACAAACAATGAACCCCATTTGTTCAGCTTTCCTGCGCCTGGCCCCTTCAGACAAAACGGGGCTAATATGTACAAGAGCCTCCCGCGTTAGCCTCTGCAGTTTCTACGCCTCCTCTTCCCCTCTCAGACTCTCGTTTCCTTGTGGCACATCAGATCCAGCAGCTTCATCCCTTTCCTGCCTCTCCATCGGCTCGACTATTTTTTTAGAGGTGTTCGGAGTTAAGACCAGTGGTCCTCAGCCTGCGTCCAATGACGTGACCTCATCTCCCTCCTTGTTCAAAGTACCCTGAAAACCATGTTCTCCTCCAACTGTGGACAGCTAGTCAACCACGTTAACCCCTACAGCCGTAACAGGAACACTCCCCGACGGGCTTGGCAAAAGGCTTGACAACATCCCTCCGAATGTCTGTCCCTCCGAGGATACAGCAGCCACTGAACGCATGATTAAAGAAGAGGAGAAAGGAATGTCACTACTGAACTCACAACATCCCTCCTCTTAAGACGATACCGGCGAGTCTCGCCTCGAGATCTGATGCCACTAATGTCGGGACGAACAGCACCCCTGATTCGACGGTTGGGCCCACAGTCACCTTGTTCCTTGCCCTGGAACTAGTGGCACGAGATGATTCAGTAGGAGTTTGGTTGGCCAACTAAGACGCCTCCTTCACACTCCCTGGCGCCCTCATCGCTTGTGGAGAGGAATTCGACCCTTCTAAACAATCAGTGCCACATTATATTGCCTCCTGCACCACCCTTTCAGCTTTCTTTGCACTCCATTCAACCGGTCGCAGTTAATTTAGGAATTACTTCAAATAATCGCATTCAGCCTCCACTATATCCCGAATGGCTTTATTCTCCTCGAAAATCAACATGCGAACCTGGTTCGTCTTTACCAACGCTTGAACGGCTGTGCTTTTGCAGTTTATGGTCTCAGACACCACTTCCAAAAAGACCTCCAAGTCTCCTCGCCTCAGAAGTTAAGCCGCAACTTTGAGACACTTTTCTCCTTTGTCAAGAGAGGGCGCGGGTTCCTCCTTCTACTCTTCTTTTTGCGAGAGTACATCCTGGTCCTGCCCATGATCAGGCGTGGCCATCCGTTTCTTGCCTTTCCTGGACACAATCTGAGCTCGCTTCTTTCCCACCATTAATGGCCTGGACAATGACGGTTCCCTAGCAGGCTTTTCGCCAAACGCCTTGATAGCCTCATCAACAGCAGACAAGGGTTCAGGGGCAAGATACTGTAATCCCCTATATGTTAACAGGGGTCACCACTGCTGGATGTCACTTACGAAAGCAGAAGCTCTCGCCACAAACTGGCGCGAGAAAGAGGTGAAGAAACTTTCCCGAGCCGGAGTGTCCCAGATTGACTTATGGACAACCTCTGGGAACTCCTGCAAGTAAACGTTATCCCAGTCCTGAAACTGCACGAAAGGCGTCGGTCATAACTCCCGCTCCTTTGCCGTCACCAACCGACCCTCAGGGCCCTTACTAATTGACTCCAGCAAGGGCGGCAGAACCTGTTCCTACTTCCTAGCTGTAGGCAACTTTTTCAGCACAGCAGGTCCTGCCCTTCACAGAACATTTCTAAGGCTCCTGTGAGCCCTGAGCTTTCGGTACAGGTACACAAGCTCCTTGTGCTGCTAATGTTTCTGGTCCTTTGCTACAGTGCACAGTCCAGGCGATGGTTTGCAGGTCTGCTTGCATATATTGGCTTATGATTCGCTTCTGCCTCTTCACCGATTCCCTAGATCCGAAGGACCGGTCCTGTGTGTCCACGTTCGTAGCCAACTGGGGCCCATCTTCCGGGAAAGCCGACTTGCTGCGCTGCCGACTTTCCTGTAGATATTTGCCGCGATCGGGTTGCTGACGATATTTTCCTCTTATTCTAGTCTTTTGATGTGTAGCAGGGCAAAGCAGAGCGTTATGCCTGAGAACACTGCTGCGAGCGGGCCGCCCTAAGACTGGTATCGTGACCATACGCCTACATTGGCAACAAAGCCCAACTGCCGATAAATAAATTCTCGATTGTTCAAGTCCACAAACTATCGGTCAAACAAAAAATGTGTACCCCTTTTGTCCATTACTGCCACCGCCCAGCGCAGCCGCTTTCCCACTCTATAGCCAGAGAGGTCGAAGAACATCCCTCGTCTCTCACTTCCGCCCCCTTTATGTAAACCCGGCACAACCAACAACCCGGTAGTACGACATTGATTTAATTATAATATTAGTTATTTAGAATGAAAACGAGGTAAGCTGTTCATTGGTACCCTCTTGGCTGGGGCATAGATAGAAACTTTTACTTTGCTCGATTGGTTATACGCAGGCTCCCTTTAGACAGGTGCTCAATTTTGGCCGACACCCCACTCAGCAACACGGAACGCACTTGGAATCGTCCTTTATCATGAAGCGCGAATGTGCCGCCTTTCCTGCGTTCATCATCAGTAAGCTTTCGCGCCACTAACATTCCCGGCTATAACTTCTTGGTGCTCCGCTCCCACGCCATTTGATTCACCAAATTTTCCTGCCTATGAGCACTGATGACACACAGCCTACATGGCCATAAGGCCTGCAACCACCTTGCTCCTAGCTCGCACCTCACCGGCTGGTTCCACTACTTAGACAAAGCTAACGTCAACTGCAGGCCCGTAATCAGGAAGTATGGGCTAAACCCCGTAACCCAATGAGGTGTGGCACTGTACGCCAAAGCCACTGCCTGTGACATCACATCCGACTCTTTTTCAAAAGAAAATGCGCAAACGTTTAACGTTGTCTCAAACGACCTCGGTGCATGATTCAACAATTGAGTTGCCTCTCGGATTCTAAGGGGAACTGTAGATCTTCTTCATGGCGTAGACATCGTACAACGCCTTTAGCATTCTTGCTGTGAACTGCGGCCCCTTATCTGAGAATAAGGCCCGCATAAGCCCCCGTCGACTAACGCAGTCCGAAGAAAAGGCCTGCGCAACCAGGGTCGCTGTTGGTTCGGGAAGCGCTACTGTCTTCACCCACCTTGTAAGATGGTCAAGAATCACCATGATGTGCGTGTTACACTGCTAGGTTCCAGCCAGGGGGGCAAAAGTATTTATTGCCACAACTTTGAAGGGGGTACCAATAAGCAAAATCAGTTACTGCCACGTGTTTGGAGCCAACGAGTGTGCCAGGCAGAAGGGACACGTTCGGAAAAACGCGCGCACATCTGTTCGCTGATGCGCTCACCAGTAACACGCTGAAATGTTTGCATGGGTATTACCGTCACCAAAATGCCCCGATAATAGCTGAGATGGTGAGCTTTGGTAGCCAGGGGCCTACAAACCATAGGCAGGAAGACTCGCGGACCGCGATCTGGCACTTCCAAACACAAGACTCCATCTTGCCAAAAAACACTATCCGCCGAATCCCTGAGACCTTTAGGCCACTCGTCCCTAGGCTTCCTTATAAGAGACGCGTAGTGCTTGCACTTCGCATCAATGCGTTGGGCAGTCGGCAGCTCCTCGAACGGGATGGCCATAGGCAACGCCACTTCCCGGCCTCCAATGCCCGTATCCCATGATACATCCGGAATCATCGGATGTTGATGGTGGACCGCAGGGACGGAAAGGCCTTCTGAAACGCTAATGTGCCTTTCGACGCTAGCAGCGAATTGAGCTCACAAAGAAATGGTCGTTGCTAGTTTTTCCGGATTCCCTAACTGTTCGTCCGGACGTTGCCCGTGTACCGCTGCCCCTTCCTCTTCGTCCGACAAAATCACCTCGAGGTCATCCTGTTAGTCCCCTTCCATGTTCCCATAGTCCACAGGAGCGGCGTACACCTTCCGGGCAGTCTTGGGTGGACGCATGCAAAGGGCACCGCTACGCAAAAAACGCACCGCTTGTCGCGCCGCAGTAGCCCTCTCCTACACTGTGGCTGGCAGATGCGTCCAGCTGTCCACAGGCAACTGATGTCACTGATAAGTAAATAAAACGACACGGTCTGTGAACTCATCAAGGACAAGCCCGGGCTGATGATCCTTCAAGGGTACGGAAGCAAGAGGGAGACAGTGTACATGTTTCTGCTGTGCCGCCGAACTGTGTGGAATAGTAAACCGGAACTCTTGCAGCCGCATAACCCATCGTTCCAGACATTTGCACTTGTCCGATTTAGCCTGAGCATACTCCAGGGGAGCCTGGTCAGTACGCAATTCGATCTTCATGCCGTACTTATAGGGGCGTATGGTCGCCAAAGCCCAAATAATTGCACCGGCCTCCAGCTCTGTGGTCGTCGACTTTCGCTCATGCGAGCCCAAAGATCGGGATGCATAGGCCACGACGCGCTCATCCTTTTTATAACTCTGCACCAGGACCACTCCTAATCCAACGAAGAAGCCACCACAATCCAAGATGAAATCCCTTGTATTATCGGCATGGCCTAACAGGGGTTTACTCCAGAGTGCCGTATGGAGCTTGTCCCACACTTGTTTGCATTCAGCTGTCCACTCAAGAGTGCGCCTGGAGCCCTCGGCCTTAAGCAAAGGTGCTGCCACAGCCGAAGAATTAGCTATGAATTTCCAGTAGTATTGACATTTCCCGATAAAGCGTTGTGCTCCTTTAGCACTGTTACGCTTTGGCTTATCTGTGGTTGATTTTCCCTTGCCGCGATTGGCACATAGACCCTCTAGCGACACGACATGTTCCAGGTACTTGAACTCCTCGGCGCCACACGCACACCTGCCCGGAGACAGCTGTAGGTTGGCCTTACGCAATGACTCAAAGAGCTTGCGCAAATGCGTTAGATGATCGAGCCACGTATTACTGTACGCAATAATATCATCAATGCATCCCATAGCGCGAACCCATTTTAATCCACGCAACAACATGTCTACAATGCGCTGGAAAATTGCAAGGCTATACGAAGATGTCGATACTGTCTTTGGCAGTCTGGGTTAACGATGCTAGTCTTTGGGCCGTCTGCGTCCTCGACCTGGATTTGGTAAAAGTCAATGCACATGTCCACCACCGAGAAATAACGTTTGCCCCTGAAGGGCGTTAGGATGTGTTGCATCCGAGGAAGCGGCTGCTGTGGTATTCATATGTGTTTGCTGACTTCCCTATAGTCACAGCACAATCGCCATGTTCCATTTGACCTTTTGACCATCAGAATTGCATTGTTCCAGCAACCTTCCCCTGGCTCCGTGATGCCCTGTGCATCCAACTGATCCACTGCCTTAGTATTTCCCGCATTGCCAGGAAGAGTTGCCGTAGTGATTGGGCAATCGGTGGAGTGTTCCCGGTGTCCAGCTTTGCGTTTAACTGGTTAGTGACGCCTAGTGGGCGAGAGCCAGCGTTGACGATGCTCTGAAACTCCAGCAGCAGGGTGCGTAAAGTCTGAAACTCTTCGACCTTTAGACAACTATTCTTAGACGGCAACCTCGGAATCCGAGCGCCACTAAACTGTGTTTCGACTCCAAATGAATAATGTGCAATGAATGCGAAGGATTCTGGGGCTTCCTTTTTACCCTCCATTTCTTTGCTCTGTTCCCCCCGTTCGGCCCTATTCTCAACGCTATTCACCATCACTTCGTCTTCACCGACTCTCACCACCCCACAAGGCTGAATATCCTGGGGAGATGGGTAAGGGCGCATCAAGCCCAAAGTATATGCTTCTGGCAGATAAATCGGAAAATCCGCGGAACAATACACTTCGATCAGACCTGTGGACAGCTATTCGGGTACATGCAAATCCAACTCTAGGTTGCAGCTGGCCCGCACCATAAAAGTCCCAGTCCCTTGCGCTTGGCCGGCCTTTTCCTCCAGCGTCGACTTTCCTAGGCTTACCAGTACCAACACGCAGGTTCCTGGCTTTAACAATGAGTCGCGCATTAGTAAGCACGCATGGCAAAACCTTGGGTGGTGCCCTATTAGCGGAACCACAATGGCTTCGCGGCCCTCGAATATCAACGCATGCTGAGCCAAGCTGACTGCGATACTCTGCTCATGGAGGAAGTTCACTCCCAATAAGGCATCGAACCTCACCCCGGTCATTACTATAAAGGGGACTAAATCCCTTACCCGACCTAAATGTACCTCCATCGATACCTGCAACAATATCCAGACGCCCTGGTGCCTTACTCCCGTGATCTTGCCGTCCGCCGCCGTCCATTTTTTGTAGTTTATCGCTGCGCGGAGCAGTTTCGATGCCACTAGAGAGATATCTGCTTCCGTATCGATAACGGCCTCGCACCCCAAACCTGCAATAGTGGCCAGGGCCCTCGTGTGCACCGGTTTGGCCGTTGCCGAGGGAAGCTTGGGTGCTAGCTGGTTAGTCTCTGCCTGCCCCCTATTCAAGCCCTGCACCTTCTCGCCTGGGGTTCCCGGAGTAGCTACAACCTGCTGTACTTGAACGGGCTAGGTCTGAACAACTCCCTTTGACTTTACTTTCGGTTGATCACCCCCTCTTGTAGTCTCCCCGGCAGCCGGCTTCTGTAGCACAGCTCCTACCGTCCTTACCCTTTCACAAGCCACGCTGTCCGGCTGATTCCACGCCAGCTGTGAGACCGCGGAAGCATTTTGGGAAGCACTATCGAGGACAGTGCTGGACTACAAATGGCCTAAAAACAACTCAGGGCGATACTAACTGGGAAGAGGGTCACCCCTCTTATAAAAATAGCCCATCCCAGCTTGTTGAGCTCAACCTAAGGAAAAGGACTGTGAGCAAATAAAGTAGACGTCTACAATCCATCGGACATGGCCCAAAGAAATTATACGAAGGGCAACGCCGCTTACTTGTTGGGTCTTGGATTATTTCCCTAGAGTATACAGGGCATTCCTTGAGGTAATATCCTACAGCCGCACATCCCTAAAAAGCTCCTACCAAAGTATTCGGACGGGGAGGAGGTGTCTGATTTACCTGGTGCACCCTCCAGATGGAATGCAAACTATTCGGCGTCAATACCCGTGGCAACCGCGTTTTCCCACTCCCTTACAGACCTCCTCGCTGAGCCTCACTACTCCTTCCGTGCAGTCGGAGTCTCTCTCGATCCTTAGCATCGCGCCAGTGCTCAGTATACGGACCAGGCACCGTTCCCGCGCCCGGGCCACCTAGTTGCCGACCATTTTCGGGGGGTTACTCCCGCCACGCTTTGAAGTTATACTTCCCTGCTGTGCAATTCCCTTCCCAGGGTTAATCAGGGCCCCTATGAAAGTCACTGGATCTTCACTTGCTCTTATGAATGGGGCCAGTGCCATGGACTTTCTAAGATTGTCAGCGAGATCCGCAGCATCTGCAATGGTATTTATGGGCTTCTTATACAGGCTAAACTGAGCACAATTCACCAACTCCCCAGGCAGATACGGGATGGACGAGTGTGCCATGATGGCTTCGGGTATGAGTTGAGGCTTCCCAGTGCGCTTGCAAAGCGCCGCGTACGACTGATACCGCGTTAACATCTGGTAGCGTAAATTGGCAATGTCTAACTTCCCCACCGGGATCTCCTTCAAAGCCTGAACCACGTAGGCCTCGGGGCGTCCAGGCCAGATACCCTGCACCATAACTTCCACCAATCTCATACGTAGGTTCCTGACCCGGGAACCTCTGGGCCATACGGTTGCGATACTCCCGGAGTAGAGGCACGCCCAATTGCCTCCAAGCATACATGTAAGCCTGGCGCAACTGTCTGGACGCCTTTAACTCTTCCTCTAGAGTCGACAGAAACTCCTCCACCTTGATGTAACTTTGCGGGAGGCTACCCAGCTTGGGAAGTCTCTGCTGCACCAACGTGCGCTCATGCCCCAAATTCATCAAGTCATTCGAAGCTCTCCTTTTTTGCCCCACTCTATCCCAGTTCCCCACGTTCACCTGCGGTCCCGGGGAGCGCTGCCGGACATAGGATAGCTCCCTAACCAGGACAGATCTCTTAAACTGCAGCGTCACTCCGCACCGCCTCTTGCCGAAAAGGCGTCCTTATGTCAGGGAGTCCGATCCTGCATCCCTCTCGAGCAATCAACCCCTCCTCGCTACCCACATCATCTTCTATGACCGCCGCCACATTCCTCTGGCCGTCATCCGGAGTCGGCGGATGGTCTAGCGCACCTCTCAACACCAGGCCCTCCGCTGCTTCCCGATTGCCACAATGCGTCACACTTGGCGCACGTCCAGCGCGCCCGGTCCGCCCTTTGACCACGGGTTCTTCACTCCCTTAAATGCTTGACTCGCTGTGGTGCTTAGCAACAGCTCTCATCTTCGCCCGAGATGGTGGGAAGAGGAACTATCACGTTCGTGATCGGTTGGGACCACTAAGTAATCTAGCCGCCTCCAGCCAGTTTCTATGGCTCTAGTTAAATAGGAATATTTCAGCTGGAGCGCCCAGATACAGCCAGCTTCTGGCTAATACCCTAATCCTGTTGCAAAGGATAGGAACCCCCTATATTGCTGGATGTATGAGGACTTAAGAGTAAATCTCTTAATTGTCAAGACCATAGTGCTCTCTCTGTCCTGCGCGTTTGTTAACATAACTCTCTCTTCTCTTTTCTGAAAAGAGAGCGCCTTGCGTTCCTGCTCCACGCAGGGCGCAGCTAGCCAACCCCCGGGCACACACACACACATACAACTCTTAAGATTAGTGCTAACAAGGCAAACCCCATTTACTAATGTCGTCCCTTTTTTTTGTTTATAAACTTTCATTTATTTTCAGGAGACTCATAACAGGATCACTTTAAGCCTACGCTCCTAACCACCCGGCACCCAGTCCTTAGGACCCTGTTCAGAGGTGCTAGCTGCCTTACCCCAGAACCTACAACAACTGGGACAAACTTTTAATAAAATGATTGTTCAACCCTTTAAAAGTTATCTTCTCATACACTCACTTCGCAGAATCCAGATCCTTCCCGTAAGCTAAGATCCACGACTCACATAACGTTCATGCACAGCAACCTACCTAGCGCAGCTCGACCGACGACAATTCTCCGGCAGGACACCTGATGTTTATTGATTCACCTATTACAGCCTTATCCATATTCAAAACCGGCTAGCCAACGCACCATCCAGACCTTCGAGCCTTTCCCGCCAACGGCTAAACCCTGCTCCATCCGGCCTCCGACACTAGCCTTGAACCATAGAACACCGTATGATCGCCCCTGACCCCTTCATGATTTAAACTATTTATGAATTTACTACTGGAATACCCCAAAACCCAAAATGATTAAGCAATCATACGCAAACGTGCCTCCATAGCAGCTCCTGGCCGGCATCCCCAACGTGGCAAGAGCGTCGCAGAGGCCCACTGTTAGCTGAAACTCATATCCCTTGCCCTATATGTTAATACATGCACAAAACAAGCATGTTCGGGAATTATCAGAGATCCTTACTTCCTCTAGGTTAGTCCCTTCCTTCGTCTTTCCACCTCTCTCACAGACCTAACCACTACACTCCCGCCGTCAAAAACCATGTACCGCGTTGCACAGCCCCGCCACGATCCCTTTCCCATTCTAATAGCAAAAGTAAATACTTTCAATTTAACGCACAAGATAGTTGATCCACAATACACTGATATCACTGCAGAATGCCTTCCTCTCAGCACTCACCTCCACACCAGGCACTAGCCACGGCCGACTCGATACCAACTTTGCCTATATATAACCACCATTTGCTTATATACCCCTTCCTTTATCCATAAAACATATTATTTATTTTGGGTTCAGAGGTGAGGCAGCTCTCACCTCCGAAAAATGTCCTAAAGACTGGGGACGGGGTGGCTCGGAGCGTAGGTCGGAAGTGATCCTATTATGATTGTGTTGGAAATAAGAATGTATGAGCAAAAATGAAAGGATAACGTTAGTAAGTGGAAGTTTGCCTTATTAGAGCTGATCTTACGACTTGTGTGTGTGTATGTGTTGGGGGCTGGCTAGCTGCGCCCTGGGTGGAGCAGGAACTCGAGCAGCTTTCTTGAAGAGAAGACAGAGTTTTGGTAATAGAAAAAAGAGATAAGAGAGAGCTATGGTTTCCCTTGAAAATTAAGAGGCTTGCTCTGCAGTCCATACACATCCAGCAATATTGGGCGTTCTTCTCCTTTGTAAGAAGATTCGGGCATTAGGCAGAAGCTGGCTGTATATAGGCCCTCCAGCCAAAAATAGCCCCGACTAACTGGAGCTGTAGGAACAGGCTGGGAGGCTTTGAATTATTCTGGCTCTTTGATACCCTGTGCGTCGAGTTTCACCGCTGCCTTCCTCACTATCTGCCTTATTGCCGGGGAGTCGCCGCGTTGGTTGGGATATCGGTGGAGTGTGTCCAGTGTTCAATTTTGCTTTTAATAACTTGGTGACAGCTAATGGAGGCGAGCCATTGTTAAAGATATTGTGGAACTCCACAAGCAATGTGCGTAACATCTGTAGCTCGTCGGCATTTAAACAGTTATTCTTAAAAGGTAGCCTCGGAGTCCGTGCACTGCTGGGCAACAGTTGTAGTAAACTTCACTACAATCACGGCTTAGGCGTGCTTGACTTAATCACTGAGCCTGCGCCGTGCTCTTATTTCGTTTCACGTATGCATTTATATGTTAATTATGAATAAGTAACATTACGTTAAGGGGTTTTCCTGTAGTTGGTGGTGTTACTATTAAGGGATCGTGACGGTTTTGTTTACGTATTTTGGTGTTGTGTCAGAATCAAGGCTTCACATGTTGAGGCTCTTATGGTTCCGAGTTAAATGTTGATGTTGCTCGAGAACTTGGTTTAATAGCTGAAGCCCATGAGGGTTAAGCGCTGAAACCAGCTTAGGAAAGCAGCTGAAAGCCGCGGAACAGAGTGTGTGGGGGTTTGCGATCCCTTGGGGGTTGGCAGCTCCTGATCTTGAGGCAGAACTTTTGTTAAGTCTTTTCTCGTGCATGTAAAGCTTAAACATTTTGAATTAAAGTTGCATTCAGCTAGATTTTGTCTAGAAAGCGCCGGTGGATGTCAGAGAGCGGCCGGATAAGCCTCGCAGATATCAAGGCAGGGTGGGGTGAGTTGGTTCTGTCCCAAAGTTGTTCGTTGCGATAATCGCTTCCTATGTTACGTTAAGAATAATTGATATTGTTCTTCATTGTATTAAAGTCGGGCATTAAGAAGCAGATCTTATTTTAAGGTTTTGGACTTAGTAGCTCTTAAGATCGGACTGCTGAGGGAGACGTGCTTTCTGAAGAAGAGCAACGTTTTCGGCAACTCTTGGAATGCTTCAATCTCATTGTGTGAAAGGAGGCGGTGAAAGCTAACATATACGTTTGTATATTGGAAGCGTCTCTGTAATGCAAGTTACCAGGCCGTCTAGAGCGTCATTGGGAATGTAGGACAGCCGGTGGTCGAGTTTGAGTGGTTTAAAGCTTTCGTGTTTCCCTGTGCATCTTTTGGATTCCTGAGGAGCCGCCCGTCCCTAATTGGTAAAATTAGGCAGGGTTCTCACAATGTTGCCTCGTCGTAGCTGTATGTTGAGTCACGTGCCTTTAATCAGAAGCGCTGGATGCCGCGCCAAAGTAAACAGGTGCTGGTTTCCTCGTACTTGACACGTCACATCCTAATCCAGTCTTTACTCGTAGAGATTACTTCTGTGTTTTCCTGCTCAGTGCTAGGTAGTGGCCCCTGTCACCCTCCAGGAGGTATAGCTCACGCTCGGTGATGTGCTGAGCGGATTCAGACTGGAAACGGTTGCTCTTTTTAAAAGAAGGCAAACAAGAAGCCCATCCGTCCTCATGTAATGAATGTGAATAGGGCTAACAACCAGACTGCTATTGCTGAAAGCCGCCTAATAAAACGAGTGAGTAGTAATAAGGGTATACCAGGACATCGTGGGGGTCGCTCGACGATAGTGTGTTGTTCGGCTTGGGGTATACTATAGAGAGGGATATGTTCTGCGTCATCTTGCAGCATAGGAATCGCTGCAAACACTTCGATGGCCATGCGACAAGGAATCTTCAAGGGGCACGTTACCATGGGGTCCTGTGGAAGTGCACGAAATAATATCCATACAGTCTTCACAGTTCTAGGTAGTATTCTTTGTCGTCAGAACGCATTAGGTATATTCATCTGCTCACGCCAGGGTGGAATGCGCCTTTGAAAAAGTGCACAAAGTAAGCGACCGTTTTATTCGAAGTTACCTCGTCTTTCTGGACATCGATCCACGAAAGCATAGAGCAAAGAAGCTTTGTGATACTCCAGTGTGGCGTGAGGGGAAATAGAACGCCGCCAATCTTGACTGCTGCCTTATGTAACGCCCCCGAGCTCGCGTTCCCAACTGAAACCACCGGCGAAAAAGCCAGACAGCAAAGGAGAAGTGGCCTTCTGGCATCCATTGAATTACTTTGTCTTGAGGGCTCGGAGCGCAATACACGTGCTTGTGACGGAACGGTACACAGCCTCCCTCTGTAGATAAACTCCTTCCCTTAGGATACTGGATGTTAACGCAGCGCTCACGCGACATTCTAGATCCAGTTCTTTGAATAGGGTAACTTGAATTTTATGTACTCGCCTATGTTCATCCTGCATTTCAGTCTAGATGTGTTATTGAAAAGTTATATCACATCTACTCATCCTCTATGTAGCTTGAACTTGGAAGCAGTTTAGAAATTTTTATAGGAGTAAGCAAAACGTGCGTAATTTTGAGGCTTTGGGGGTTCCACAATGGATAGATATTCATACATAGCAAATCAATAAGTCTTGCCACTATTTCAACTACACGTAAGACAATACACTGGTATGATAGCATATTGACAGTGGCTTTACAAACCTTCTTACAACTTGGAATTATTTATATGAAAATAATTTCATGAACTACTAGTTCTCTTCAAGGAATGTATATCTCAATTAACGCACAAGCAAATATACTAAAATATTACTTGTATTGTTTTAAAGCAAGCAGTAAGCTTAATAGTTTTACTAATACGACGACAAATCTGAAGGATATTCTGAGCAAATATAATTCAAACAAGGAGATACACTATTTACTTCGTCAAGTGAAATATTCTAAATAGCAAGGACATATTTAGAATAACAGAAACAAAAAGGTCTTACGCACAATAAGCAAAGGAAAGAGAATGTCGAACAGATAATTACACATCGTGCGAATATAAGCCTCGTAAAAGCGGCCAAATTTCCAACCCACTCTCAACACCCGTAAAGGGGAAAAAGGTGCTTTTGGATGAGCGGAGACAAGAAGAAAGAATTTGCATTAGGGAAAAAGGGGAGATAGAAGCGGGGAGAAAAAGAAAAGGCAGTCCTCTTCTGCAAAGCACGAAAAACGCGACTCGTCTAACGACAAATTCACTGTCCTCTTTGTAAAAGAACAAGGCCATGTTAACACAGTTGGAAACGTTCTGCTGCGAAGACGATTCTTACTGTACATGAACACTGGAAGCTTTGCTTGCCAATGAGTAGGATTGCATCGGGATTTCTAAGTGGGATTTTTCTGACCTTTGCTCTTGATGAGGTACTGCTGATTTTTGCCGTGACGCTTGCGGTCAAACATTGCTTGAACCGCGTGTTCTAGTACACCGTCGTAAAATTTTATAAGGCCTTATCTAGCGATTCTTAAATTTAGGACATCCTTCTGCATGCATATTAGCTGTTGATAACCACACTTAGCATCAATTCTACGTCCTTTATGTTGAAGTTTGCATATTGCTGCTGCTGCTTTTGAGCTTGAGCAATCTGCTGAGTTGCTCTTACTATCCACATCCTGCAAGTTTTTGTCCTTTACTGTAGGAGAAGCTTCCATTATCTCGACGTGGAAACGAGAAAGACCTATGCTTAATTGCAATTGTATTACATGCAAGTTCAACCGCAGATAAAAGCTCTTTTCATTATGTCTGATCAACTTAATGAATACGTAGACTGGCTGTAAAGTACGATTTGCTCTTTCTGTTTGTCTTTCTGTGTGCAGATGAAAGGCTGTTCTCTTAACTCTTCTGAACTCAAACTTGTGGAGACAGGAAAGAAGCATTGCTGTCGGCACCAATCAAGTGCAACATTCCGTGCAGACGCACAATTTCATGTGCGGAAATATCTGCAATATCTTCTGCCGTTGCAGTGATTGTTTTTGGAAAGAAGTGCACCAGTTTGCTTAAGGGATCCAAAGCCGTAAGAATAGCATTGTAAACCTGGGAAGTTTGTGGTAAGGCGGTGATGAAGTCCAATGATATGCCGGGCCGTCTCCTCGTTTTGATCTTGAGACTTTTAAGAGGGCCTGCAGGCTTTTGACTAACCATTTTTGAAACTTGACACGTGACAAAACTCCCCACATAGTTTTGAATGAAGGCTTTGATTGCTTCCCAGTAGTGTATGCGCCACAGCTATTTGCAGATTTTGTTAAACTTTATGTGCGCTACTGCTGGATTGTCCTGATACTGGTGGAGTAGGTACCTAAGTGAGTTACAAGTATTAAGTAAAACAAGTGGCCAACTGCCCGATATTTGAACGTGTATGTAATCGTCTCGTCAGCCGTGAGTCCTTGAAGGGTATGAGTTCCCTTGTGCTGCTGTTGCTTTAATAAGCTGCGGAGCTGCAGGCTTCACCATTGATGCAACTTTAAAATATACGGAATTAGCTAGTGGTACTTCAATTCATGCCTTCTTTCCAACTGCTGAAACAAGGCCCAAGGAGGCTCTTTTGAAGGTTTGCTGTGTCTTGTAGTTTTCGTGCACACTATGTGCCCCCAAAGCCTCCTAAGTTAGATGGTAGGTAAAGGTGCGCGATCCGTGGTCAAGCTAGAATAACATCTGCATCCTCTGATTGCAGGATAGCAAGTATAGGATGACCCTCACACGTGTTTTCTTGTATAGTTATTCCTACAACATCTGTACTGTCATGTAAAACACTTGAAGAAGGGAACGAGAATCGTGAACGTCATGAGTTAGAAAGGAAAAGAAAACTGTTTGAGTCAAATAAAATTGAAGAATATCAGGGGACTCAGCTGGAAGGGTTTAAGGGGCAGAATGAGTAGCTGAGAAGGAGCTGGGTGGATGCGCTTTGGTTAAGGGTTATTACGCATAGCAGGTAATCGTTTCTAAGCTTATAGCAGCTGACCAACAAATGCAACTGGATCAGCAAAGCGTGTATATAAAGCGTTTGGTATCGGAAATCACGCCCTTTGTGAAAAAGATTGAGGTGTTGTACCCACATCACCCCAATTAGACCTATATTAATTTACATGCAAGAGGCAAACTCATGCAGAAGGAATAGAACTGCTGAACACGAAACGACATAAATATGAGTTATAACAGAGGCTGCTGGATGCTCGCAGACTTAACCCAGCTGAGAATAGCCCTACAAGGGACTACACAGGAGTTGGACGTCTCCGAGGAATTCAACTGGCGTTTTGGGCGAGTACACCGCTTACCAGAAGGCGAAAACTACTCAGTTACACATCGGATGGAAGGCGGGAAAAGCCCCTCGGCCTGCAACCTACCGATGGTCACTACCTGTGCCAAGCCAGGATGCGTAAACAGCAAGGTCAGCCGCTTAAGGCTCGCATTACGACTCCCCATTCTTCTACTTGGGCGACGAAAATTCGATCTGGTCGGACCACGTAGACGTCTATTACTTCACTGGCAACGGAGGTTAAGCAGAAAATATTTTAAAGCCCTTCTCCCTAGGGAGACGTGCAGCAGTAAAAATCCCGTAGATTGCTTAGTCCAGAAAAGCTCTCAGGTTAACAGGGTGGGGAAGCTTTAATAATGAGAAGGGGACGGCTCTTAGTCTACGCCAAAACTAAAGATCAGTTCTCTTTAAGGTGTTTTGGTTCACACTTAGTGTAATTGCTGAGGCAGGCTCTTAGTGCCAGCTGCCAAGCAGCAGAAACCAACGTAAGGAATAGAAGGGAACTGCAGGCTTTCTGTGGTACTCCGTCACGTATATCTTCATGGGCAACATGCCGACGTCGAGCCAACAAACGGGAAACATCGAAGGCTCAATCTGTGAGTTCGAAGGTTTGGGAAGGGGTATAATCTTGTGTGGAATATTATATTACGCAAGTAATGAAAACGGGCCGTAACGATGGGTGTTGCAAAATGATCGAACAAAACCGCGCCCGGCAAGCCCAATAAAACAAAAATAAATAGAGTGCAGGATGTTTGGGTCTGCAGCAACCGATGATTCCTGGCGTGGTCTGTCCATATGAACAGAGATGTTGATGGGCAGAGACAAGTACCGCAAATTCCAGACTGCAAGTGCTACGCCTCGCGAAGGTCGTCATTGTTACGGTATCGTCGCATAGGAGCCGAGTAACAAATTTCGTGCACAATTACGCTTTCGCAGTTTATTGGCATGTAGAAAAATTCACGGCCGAGACGATAATGGTACTGCGGCATTAGTCTACGCTTTCCTGGAGCCAGCCGCGTCCTTCACCTTGGACTCGCGCTGCTCCCTTTTGTTGAGGTACACCCTCCTTGCTGCAGCGTAGATGAGGACGCCTAGCCTAACAACCCACAAGACCAGGCGGATGGTGGAATATACTGCAGCTCCAAAAGCCGTCAAACCACCAATAACATATAGACCCGCTAGTACGAGAAAATGTGATAAAAAAGTTTTACCGGTCTCCAATCCGTCCACATCTAGATCAGAACTGAATATGGAAAGAATGGCCCCACCCGTAACGATAAAAAGCAGAGCGAAAAAGGTAAACAGCACCGAAATCGTAATTACCATGGCCTTCAACAAAGCTCTTCGAGCTACACGCTCCCTCTTCGCCGCTTCGTCGTAAAAAACGCTGGCAGGCAATTCCTGCTCGATATCTAGTGCGGCAGTGCCTTCATCGTCCATGTTCTGATCGACCTGATCGGCAATTGGTTGTGTTCTCCTCTGGGTTGATTCCCTTGACGTTAAAAAAAAATCAGTGTCTTGCATTGTGGAAGTAAGGTCGTTGGCGGTTTTTGAAAGAAGATCGTCTTCGACGTGCTGATTCGACATCTTGGTTTCCAGCTCACTTATAACCTTTGGTGCCGTCTCCAGGCAAATGCAACGCTGTGCTGCCAGTGCCAGAAAAGCAACTGGGATGATCTGCGCCTGTAGCTTCATTCTCGGCATCTCCATCAATCTGCTGTACGGTAAACGCAATTTAATATGGTACTATCGGGGTTAGAATAAGCCTAACCTCTAAACCCAACCCCCCAAACTCGAACGGTCGTCGTACTTCTCTTGGAACCGATTGGCCAGCAAAAATCTGTTTTTAAGCCATTCAAAGTACCAAAACAAACTAGAAAATGAGGATTCTTCTTGCGTGTTGCTTTTGTCCCGAGCTCCGGACGTGTGACGAAGTATGCGAAAGCAGAGCACCCAAAAAATAATCTCTCCGGTGCATCCTCCAACAGGCCAAAAGCCTTAAAAACCAAACAACTTAGATGATCATATATTCATGGTAAAATTCGGACTAAAGGAATTTTTGCATCTGGTCACACATGGTTCATCACCAGGGTTCGTCCCCACCACTCTGGACCCGCAAAGACCCATGTTGAATGCAAGCCCTAAAAGAGTTTTCAGCCATTGTCTTCGCATGCATTTACAGGAATAATGGTGTATAGATGTCCAAGAATAGATATTGCCGTCGGAGCAGACACCTACTCTGTAAAAGCGAAATCGAGTTCTAGGTTGTTAGTGGGAACTTTTGCCTGCTTTCGGCTGCAAATACACCACCCCTTCAACTTGGGTTTTTAACCGGGACCGATTCGACATTAACCCGTTATAGCAAACTTTCCAGCTTTTTGTGTATGGCATGGCGTCACTCTTATAGTGCATCTAGCTGGCTGTGGAGTTGCTGGGCTGGTTGCTTTATTAGCTCTAAAGCCGAATCAAGTTCTTAAATCCCTTTTAACGAAGCGTGGAAACCCTTAGACAAAAGAGCTTCCAGTAATTGTTTCTTGTTTAGCAATCTCCATCTGCAGCAATTTAATCCGTGCGGTCGATACTGCACTGTTTTCCTGTTGTCACTTAACATTGTCCTCATTAATATCTTAAGGTATCTATGAGTGATAGGGTTATGCCTACGCACGTGAGGACCAGGAAGTCGTATCCTCAGACAGCTTGTTGGGATGGTGTTTCTTGGACAAAGAATAAGGGGAGCTTAATTGGGAAGTTAGCGTCTAAAACATACGATGTAAATATTGCACAAAAACTGTGCGTGCCGAAGACGTAGCTGGCCTGCGTCTTAACCGCATCCCCTTGTCGCGTGGCTGCGCTCACGTCAGAATAGCCTTCGAGGGACCAGCCTTAAGAGGGCAGTATTTTTTGGAGATTATTCTAAATTATTGTTTCGTGTTAGTACTCATGGCCTATAAGCAGAGGTCAAGTACGAGCGTTGCACTTGGTAACATCGCATCGTTCTCGTCACCAGACCCTCACCCCCACACCGCCGCGAAAAATGGGGCTAGCTGAAGTCCGAGACCCCCCATGTTTTACCCGAATACTGCAAGGGCCGGCTCTTCGGGATATCTGTAAGGCCAGGGCAAAGTTGCACCACTTATCTAACCGCTTTTGAGCTACCTGGGTGACAGGGACCGGCAACGACAATTCCCCAACTAAAATCCTATTTTTTTAATATAAATCTCTTAACACTCAAACCCTTCACATAAGGGGCCAGCACGTAATGCATTAGAGGTTCTCTTTTGCGCTAGCCACTGGTTCTTCCCTTGACGAATCTTTTATTCTTCTTAATTCAACAGGATCTGTAGGCACTTAACCTTGTCTCAATAAACTGATGTTACGTTAACCCTTCGTGAGTGTAGTTAGCTAGAATCGTGTTTAACGTTTTCTGCAAGCCCAATATAATAAAGCTCAAGCAAACCTCCCAAGACATTAATATCCCTTATAATAAAGCATTAATTAAATAATGGCCTGCCTCTGAGTTGATGAATTTATGATCATGTAAGTAATGTGACTCTTAGGCCTTAACTATGGGCTATCAGAAAGGGGACTTTAAAGAGGTAGAAACGTTTCGCACATAGTAAATGAGATGCTCATTTGGCACTTGGGCCCACATGCAGCCATACAAGGTCACCCAAGACCCATTTCAGCATTGCATTATTGAAGCTAAATAAATAACATGTAAAGCTTTCAGTATGCCTAAAATATATTTGAGGCCCAGTAGAGAATTAATATTGTGAAAAGCCTTCATAACAAAACAGCCCATTACGCACTTAACCTCAAGGGACTCTATGGGGCCTGTGGAATTTCGTAGGTTCCAGCAAGAGGGTGCGTGCACGGGTGCATCGACGTACGCATGCAGGACAAACAAAGATTAAAGTGGGGAGAGTTTTTGGATGCCTTTTCCGTGTGGGTTTTATCTCTCACGACATATTGAACTTGTAGTTAACATCACTACACCCAAAGCTTAGGCTAAGATGAAGCCTCAGCCTCTGCCGTGCTCAGTTGTATTTGTTATGGGTTGAGCTTAACGTGTATCAGCTAGCGGTGCTAGCTTGGTTGTTATTACTTTAAAATAAGGTGTGTTCAACAGTAGATTCATTTAAGAATAGCGCAAGAAAAAAATTAAGGACTAAGAAGAGTCGTCACTGAAGGCACAAGTCTTAAGGCCAAGGCCTTGTCAGCGAGGGCTAAGGCTCGAAGCTAGCTAAAGGGCGTGGGGACGCTCGGAAGCATCGGATCCCCTGGGTAGACCCTTACCTCGAGTGCCAGACAGAACTATTTTGACTAAATTTCTGAGTAAACCTGTTTCAAACTTGACGTATATTGTGTTTAGGTTATTTAGAAATTTTCTAGAATGCTTTTCAACAGCGCACAAGCTTTCGGGCAGGTCAGAGTTCTGTCGGGGTAGTGCTAGGCTAACTTATTTGGGTGACCTTGCTTGCTGGGGCGACGACTACCCTAGAAAGCGTTGAATAAATTAAAATATTTATTTTGCAAAGGTTATAAAAGTAAGGACAGCGCTTGGAAGCGTCATTTTGTCGAGGACTGGACCAATCTTGAGGAGGACCAGTGGATAGCGCAGAAGACCGATGTTCATGCGTTAGTTCTATGGCTTATTGAAATACCCCATCGTGTGAAAAAATTAAAAAAAAATTAATATAACATGAAATGTGTTACTAGATAGGGAATTGTCGTTGGGGGTTATGGCTATCAGGTCTGGTCAACAGCATGTGCAGGTGAGGGGCATCCATCCCTGGCCCTTCAGCCATCCCAGAGGGTCCGACCCTCGCAGCATTAAGCGACTACTGTGGGAAGTTTTGCAAAGTATTAAGATCCAAGGCCTTTTTTTCGCAGGGTGCAATGCCCACCTATCTCCGCAAGTTTCTTAGAAGCACCATTGTTAAGAGGGAAAGAAGACCAACCCAATCTGAGGTGCATCGGAAGTTAACATGCGACTAAGTATATTTAAAACTTTAACGCTATGTGAGTTGCTCAAATAGAGTCAGCATCACAGGTTTTCTCTCATCACCACAAGAGGCACCTACTGCCCCTCATGGTGTCTACCCCACCAGCCCGCAGTTCAGGAGACATTACTCATCCAGTTGTACGTAAAAATGCCAATCCTTTTTCATTGTTTATATTGGGTTTTTGAAAATGTTTTCCAGATACTCGTTGAGCCCACATTAACGAGCTACCCATCAGCACATGGACATAGCCATCGCACTTCGGAGGCACCCAAGCATATCGAAACGCTGGTGAATCGATTTCTCTACAATTATGCTTCATGCTAAGTCAGTTTTTGTGTATACGTTTTAAATTTGAGCAAATGGGAACGTGTTTTGCAAGAGCGCTTCACCCCTCGTCCTTCTCGCAGCCGAAAGTGAGTGACCCCACAGCGCCAATGCATGTGCTTCTTCAGGATCACGTGAA